>JACEFZ010016586.1:0-80000 GCA_014155875.1 Cepaea nemoralis
CCCTAACGGGAACGTGGCTCATTGATAAGAAACTACATACGAGGGGGCATCAAATGAAAACCTTAAGCTTTTTAAAAAAAATTATCTGTATGTTTAATTATTCTTTAAAAACACACACAATGAGTACAGAACAAAACGTATCATTTTTCGATGTAGTCACACTGCGGATAATGCAAGTCCTTCGGTGCTTGGATTCATGCAGAAAAATAACTATTGGGTCAATACTCGGTAGGCCTGATACGCTTGTGAACCAGTCTTGTCACAGAAGTCATGCCGTTTGAAACTGTCTACTCGACTCATACTCTTGCAGGATTGAAAGGCATGCATCACCATACTGCACCTTCATTCACCGATGAATGTCTATAGTTTTCACCCGTTCACTGATACAAAAAACAAATAACACAGAACGCTGTTCCTCTTGGTGCATGTCACAAGTGGGGTGTCCATATTAAAACTGTTCTTATGACGTCAACGTGATGTCACGCGCTTAATACTCTTGACATCTCTAACAACAATATCTGGACAGTGTTACAAGATCAGTGGCTATCGGGTTACTGTCATTTTCTATACACAATTTTCAAGGTTTCATTTGAAGCTCCCCTAGTAGAAACGCCCTACAATAATACTAATACCAGACCATTACAAACATGTATTATTTACTTGTGCTGTGCAGGATTGGTATGGACTAGTGTGGTGATGACTAGATACACTAAATACAGGGACACGAAATAGGCAGACTCCAGACAATCAAAGATGAGAAAAAGAAGCTTGGTCCCTGGATTTCATTTCATTTCATTTATTCAGTACCATCGTCCTTTGCCGAACCTCGCTCCCATAACAACCTCCGCGAATAACTTTCCCGACTCACATCAAGCAATATGTCCCGCTGTCCGATACACCATCATCTGGAGATCATCCGCCACATCCTGCACCCCCATCTCTCTTTTCAAACAATGTTTATCACCTTCCAGTACCCGGATGATTGCTCTGGAATCACGGATGAAGATCTCTTTATCTGATGTGTTTGATAGACATGTGCCAATCAAGAAGTTCGAGTACATCACGTCAAACCACCTGGATCACCCAGGAAATTATGAAATTATGAGAGACAGATATAAGCACATAAAAGCGGGATCTCAGCACATACCGTACACCTAGAAACAAAGCTCAATATACCATACGAAAAGAAAACAATTACTTTAAGAACTTAGTAATGGATAAAACAAATAGTAAGGATATATGGAAGGCAATTAACACCTGACAACCAAGATAACTTCTCAAATTAATTACCATCAAATCATATTTCATGCGACCAATTCAGTAACTAATGACATAGATCAGTTGAAGGCTACAATACCAAATTCCCTTGCCAACTTTATCTTACTGTCACTATTTTGCGAGACCAGATGCTCCGAGATATCCTTCTGACATACGCTAATGACAGCAACTGTAGTATTTCACTTACCTCATAACCTAAAAAACACAAACTCATCTGGGTTAGATGGAATAAGCAGTCGGATTCTCCGCTGTTCTGCGCCAGTGATCTGTGTATCACTAACCCATGTATATAATCAGTGTCTCACCAAAGGTCACGTTCCATCAGCTCTCAAAATCGCTAAAGTGTATCCTCTCCTTAAATCTGGTTAATTGGACAGTGGTCCCGAACAATTATAGACTCATTTCTTACTATCATCACTATCTAAACCACTAGAAAAACATATCCATAAGGTAACATACAGTATTAGATCGCAACAAGCTTATCAGTGACAGTCAATCAGGAATTTAGACCAAATATCTTGCTATACGGCCTAACAAACATAATAGAAAATTGAGCACCAGAATTATAAATAACAACAATTTATGTGTGTTATCGATTTCAGAAAAGCATTGATATGATAGACCATGCCATTTTAATTCAAAAATAAACTAGAGACAATGAAAATGGCCCTAATGTTGTGACGCTAATAACATCTTTCTGTCAAACAGAAAGCAAGTAGTATCATACAATAAATCTCTGTCCCAAACCACTACCTTCAATACTGGAGTACCGCAAGGCTATATTTCTGTCCACTCTATTATTCGCCAATAGATCTTAATGATCATACCTTATGCATACTTTCACGTCGTCTGCGATCTCTTTGGCAGGACGACTGTACCGTTGTATACAACGCTGAAAGCTAGTAATTTGCTGGTAGCTGTCCTTTTGCAACAAGATATTCAATAATGTAGTTATAGGTGGAAGATGCTCTGCGAACCGTATGCAATATTAACATTACTAAAACAAAATCTATGCTTATTAAACACCAAGGACAACCGACTTCAACCTCTATAATTCACGCACAGATCACTTCACCTTCAATCCCCCCTCGAGTAACATGCCAGTAGACAGTGTAATTGAGCCACAAAACATTAGGCCTCATCATTGATAGAAAGTCTCACCTTACTCCTCACGTTATCACAGCGTCACTAATACAAGACCGCGAAAAGTCTACACACTCGCCAATTAAAAACTTTCCTTGATGAGGACACAAGGAAAATAGATATATACGTCTCACATTACAGACCACATCTTTGACTACTGACTCTACCAATCTAGGGACGATGTTCCAATTCAAGCACCAAGCGACTTTACTCACTCCAGAAACGGGCCATGAGTTTAATTTATAGCAAACATTCTAACTGACAATCCTAGCCTGCATAAACGCCTTCAGTTACTACCACTCCGCAAACGTCTGCTTTTCAATAAGGCCAAACTAATTCACAAAATCCTACATCGGAATGTCCCAAATTACCTTTGGCCATTGTTTGAATATAATGCTAGACACAGTAAACGATTAAATATATTACACATTCCGAAGCCTAGGATAGACTTATACAAAACAAGCTTAACGTACTCTGCAGCTCAGCTGTGGAACAATCTTCCACATGAAATAAAAGACATCACCAATCCCTATACATATAATCGCAAATTATTTGAACACTATCTCAGTACGGATTACCTTCCCCCTTAATAATAGAAATAATAATAATAATAAAACCCTAGTATAACAGCCAGTCCCCTTTTGGTAGGCCAGTATATTCCACATAGCTAATAACAAGTGCCACACCAGTTATTACTATTACTGAGTCGTGTAGTATTGATTTTTCATTTTCCACATGCCTTTATAATGCATATCTTTTATATTGTTGCTGTTTTCAGTTAGCCTTGAATGATGTGTGAATGGTATAATGTATGAAAGAGAGTGATAAAAGGGCAGAATGTTAGACGGGCCTGCGTGCCCAATTCTTAACCCTTTCAAAATAAAGTTTTGTTGTTGTTGTTTGTTGTTGTTGTCTCTTCACCAGAGCATCATTACACCTATATTATACTATATAGTATATATATATCTGTATACTATAATTATATTATATAGTATATATATGGATAGATATATATATATATAATATATATATAATATATACATTTATATATCTATATACTCATATATATCCATGCCACGGACGACCGTAACCTCTGTTTTCTTACAATTTAATTAAACCCTGGATGTTCACTGTGTCCCAATAGAAGCATCTAGTTTAAATGATGCATGATCCTGTTTGGTTGCCCTGCCCAATAACTTACTGTAACCATCTGCATATCCTTATAGTACTGGATGTTATATCCTCCGATCGTGATTTCCTTACATATCTCAACTTCTCATATTTCACCTATACTATAGGTTCATATACTATAGCCAATATTGTACCAATAGCATGTTTATACGTTTATTTGGCTAGTTTGTCAATGAATATTTGTAGGCGTATCTCTTCGTTACCCTCTAATGTTACTTGCTTTTAATTTATTAACTGACCACTGCCAAACAAAAAGTGGGTGTCGCCCTAACAAAATAACATGTGGCAAATGAGAAGTAGGCTCGTGTCACAGTTATGGTTTAAAGGTTGTTAACATTGGTAGCAGACATGTTGTATTGTATGTGAATTTAAAGAGAGTTTGCATAAGTAAGACCTACTATGCATAAGCCCATGGCAGATACGAAAAGTCGCCTAAGCACGATAATCGTCCCATGGCAATTAATCATGATATGAAGTGTAGTACCCAGCAGGCAAAACGATACGAGAATACCGCAGGAGTAGCACTGTAAAGTTGTAGGCGTTGGAACCATTTATCATTGAAAATCTGAAATTCTATCATTAAAATGACTGCAAACAAAACTTACCTTCGTAACGCTCCCAAAAACTCTCGGGGATCTCATTGTGGGTCGCAACTCTGTTGGTTGAAAACCAGTGAAGAAGTCATCGACGCCAGGTGGACGGATGTAGTTCAAATCCTCGTGAAGGTGACTGTGATTATAAGTAACACGTCCAATTCATCCTGTACTTTTACGTTCGTCCATAGTTAAAATTATTCACAGATTTATTGAAATATGAACTGTCCTGTCTCACAGTGTTTTTGTCTGTGGAGAGGGAATTCAACGCCATTAAACTCTAATCTTAACATCCAAAGCATTTCAGTGTTGCTTGTTTAATTATTCATTGTCCCGTGGTTGTTAGCTTCGGATTCCAACAACCGTTTTTCGAGCAAACAACTGCTGTCCGTTTCAGATACTGATTTGCTTTCGAGAATTGCGTTGTTATTGTGGCCCTTTGACTTCAGAACTGGTCAGGGTTGCCAGATCACTGTGATTTAAAAAAAAAAAAAAGCCAAGTCATAAATTTTTTTTTCAAAAGCCACCCCCCCCCCCCCCCCCCCCGCCTCCTAAAAAAAAAGCAGAACATTACCCAATAAAAATATCTATTAAAACATATTTACATCACATAAAAACCTCTCTTCAAGTAAGTATTCCTCTTCATTGTTGAGAAATTCAGTACATGATTCCTTATTAGTTGATATGCACTTCGTCGGTGCAACTTTATCTGACGAAGAGTGCTATCACATCCTTGGGCTACCATTATTTCACCTAAGTGATTGATGGTGCATATGGCACTATGGCAGGCCTATGCTAAGGCAATTTGTAACTCTGCTAATTGACTTTATCATCAATTTTCTTACTTATTTTCCATCACTGAAGTGCGTATGTGCTGTTGTGTGCGCGCGCGCGCGTGGTGTGTGTGTGTGTGAAGACGACGGCGCGCCTCCGCTTGTTTTGTTTTGTGTTCATGATTTGCGAGATTTGAAAGCTCTTAGAACAATATTACACCGGCACAAGTTGCAATATGCCTATTCAGAACCATCAGCGGATTGTGAGCCACACCAAATGTCTTTTCCATTGATCACTATATTTCCGATTAGTATCATAAGATGGTTTCCACTTTGCATGATAATGGGCTCAATAATAAGAAAAACTTGCCATAAGGTATAATGAATTTGCAAAACTTAACTGAACAGTAAGGTTGCTGTGCAGTGCGTGAGTGCACATAGAACAGTACAAACAGTACGAAAACCATACGTGTTCGTTCTCGAGAATGAACCAAAAGCAGTATAAGCTAAGCTTATTGTTTTGCATTTGTGTTAGCTAAAACGTGTTACAACAAGATACAAAAAAATAACTTGACCACTTCAAAAAGAAGAATTTATAGCTAATTATTATGCCATTACAAATTTTTTAAAGCCAAGAAAAAATAATGGAAGATAATAGGGAAACAAAACTCGCTTGCTCTCAGGAAATAAATGACCGTAGACCCGAGGTAGACCAAGAAGACGGTGGAGAGATAATACATATACAGACCTACAAGCACTGGAATCAACGACTGCAAGAGAAGGTCCACCAGAGAGATCGAATGGAGACGGATTGTATCTGCAGCAAAGAACCTCAATGGCTCGGAACGCTGAAGAAGAAGAAGAAGAAGAAGACTACTACTTACTACTACTACTACTACTACTACTACTACTACTACTACTACTACTACTACTACTACTATTATTATTATTATATTATTATTATATTATTATTATTATGTGCCATGCGATAAGCTGTTGGCGGTCATGGCTTTGCCATCTCACCGATCACGACACTACTACTACTACTACTACTACTACTACTACTACTACTACTACTACTACTACTACTACTACTACTACTACTACTACTACTACTACTACTACTACTACTACTACTACTGGTTGCTGTTACTGTTTACTACTGCTACTGCTACTGGTTACAACTACAATGTTGTGTTACTACTACTACTACTACTACTACTACTACTACTACTACTACTACTTACTACTTACTACTACTACTACTACTACTACTACTACTACTACTACTACTACTACTACTACTACTACTACTACTACTACTACTACTACGTACTACTATACTACTACTACTACTACTACTATGCTGGCTAATGCTGTGGTCATATTTCTGATTATTATTTTGTATATGTTAAGTGTTTTCCCCCTCTCGGTGATCTCCTAAGTTTTTGATTCTTTTAAGTAATGTCTAATTCCCCTTGTGATTTGGAACAGGATCTGTGACCACACAAGCGCCAAAATATCTCCATCCGGGGTATTTCTGCTTGATTTTTCCATCAAGCTCACGCGCAGGATGCTTGTTTGCTGTGTAAACATCTCAGACCTATTCAAACAGGACTCCAATTTCGGTTTGTTCTCATGTTTATGTACTCACACTATTTTCCTGGGTGTTTATATTAAACGTAGTCTTTATAACAGCGATGTGGGTCAACTTGAGCTGTGTGAGGTTTTTACAAACACAGCTCTGTGGGGATTCGTACAATCTACTGATTCTTTTTTTTTTACTTGCATGTCTTTTACAGGTCGTTGCGATGAGCCCCAATCTCAGGATAATTTCCTAAGCAATGTTGTGATCAGTATTTGTACAGATTGTACTAGTTATATGCAATGTTACGATCAGTATTTGTAGTGTGTATTCTAGGCAATTTTAAGAATCCAGTATTTGTACAGTGTATATTATATGCAATGTTACGATCAGTATTTTTAGTGTGTATTCTAGGCAATTTTAAGATCAATATTTGTACAGTGTATAGTATATGCAATGTTACGATCAGTATTTGTAGTGGTGTATTCTAGGCAATTTTAAGATCAGTATTTGTAAAGTGTATAGTATATGCAATGTTACGATCAGTATTTGTAGTGTGTATTCTAGGCAATTTTAAGATCAGTATTTGTACAATGTATATTATAGGCAATGTTACGATCAGTATTTGCACAATGTATGTTTAGCCGATTTCGTCTGCTTCCAAACTTCAGTTTCTTTCTTCATTGTGAACAGTGCTTTCTGCAGTCCGTGTGTATCAAACAACGGAGGTCAGCATGGCCGAATGGATAAGGTCGCTAGTTCTTAAACATCCTGTGTTTCTGATGATGAGGTATTAGTTCAACCCCGAAGCCGGTCGGTTGAAGTAAAATGTTGACTTCTCGTCCTTGACTTAAGGATGTAAATTGCAAGTACCCGAGAAGTCGGATTGGATCATCTGGTGACGAGAGACACCGGTAAAAGTGAAAACTAATCCACACGCATAACATCTGATGGGATGGGAGATGCCTTGAAGAGATTATAACAAGAATCACCATGGCGAAGGTAGCTTTTTGCAAGATGAAATATATATTTATTTTTAAAAATTAAGTGCATGTCCTTCATAGGACCGTAGCAAGTCAACCCACGCAATTTCGCCTGTCCGTGATTACCTGGGCAAATTTTACGCTTCAGTAGTTTGCCATTGCTTTCTGAACGACCGGCTCCTATACCTTTTCTGAAAACACCAGCACGCTGTGTTCGAACCCGGGTATTCGGCTCACATACCGCGTCGCAAGCCCTTAGCCACAGAGCTGACCAATAAAAAGATGTTAATTTCAACGAGAATAAGAGTGGTGAGGTAATACATAGAACCCTGTACTTTTGTATGTATGTGAAGCGTGGACAATGAGCAGACAAGCTGAAAAACATCTGATGCTGTGAAAATGTGGTTTCTGAGGAAAATGCTAAGAATACCATGGACGGACAGAAAAAACCAATGAACAAGTCCTACAGAACAAATAAAAATTATAAACTAATTAGAGAAATTAGACGTACACAGTCAAAATTGTTTTGGTCACGTTTTGAGAAAAATAACTTGAAGAACTTGATGACAGCAGACAAGATAGAGGTGAAGAGAACAAGGGGAAGGCAGAGAAGTAAATACCTGTTTGGCTTGACCACGTGATATTGTCGAGACAAGAACACTGAGCTGATCCACGACTCTGGTGTTCGAGTGAAATGGCGAATCATGGCCGCCACGCTTATCGCATGGCACATGATGAATGAATGAATCGACACGCACAATTGTAGGCTATGTCAACATGGGAGCGCAAATCATTTGTTCTCATAACAGGCAACCAAAGTCCACGGCAATGTAGACCGAATCCCTAACCACGGGGCCGGCAGACGTGCGTCTAGCTACATGGCGCTACCGAGGCTCTCAGGAGGAGATAGGGATAGTAAAACAACACGAAAATAAGCGTTGGGAGGGGGGAAAGAAAAAGTGTTCCACATTTTTTTTTAAAACTTATTCATTATCAAACAAAAAGTACGAGAAACTCGTAGTACTCGAGTACTCGTTAAGTTTGGACCAGACATGGTGTAAAATTAAATGGACAAATATTATGAGAATTTCCATTCACTGGGCATTGAAATTGTCGAAGACACACAAAACGAAACATAACACGATTACGCTAGTTTGGAGACATATCGTCCTTTTGTCCAAATGGAAGATCGTATTTGGCAATATATTGTCCTTTGGCACTGAATAAGGTAAAATAGCGAATACACACGCACACACAGATGTTGAATATTGATCCCGTTTGAATTAAGAACGCCTAAGCTATGAATGAAGCGATGTTTTATAATAAGACTGGCGGTGTGGTCACCGTAGCAAGATTTTAAGTCACTAACAGAAACGCCGTTCATTGAAGTGGCCGGAGCTTTGACATGGAGAGGGACTGGTTTGAAAACTTCCTTATGGAGGTGTCGGTAATATGTTCACGGAAACAATCCGCTTTCAACACGCCTGTTTCGTTCTGCCTCTCCCGATCATACAGGTTGTTTTATTAGGAGCGTTCATTTGAAATCCGTTGCCGCACCGCACTTATTGCGTACGTTGAACATGATCATGTCATAGTCATGTGATAAGTACTGACTAATGAATAAAATAGCACGTGTTTATCGTCCCATGTGCATAGGTTCTGTTTCTGACCGTTGAGAAATGGCCGGGTTGATACAAAATCCGTTCAAAGAATCTCAAAGTGCGGTGATTCAGTTTTCTTTCATTTGAAGGATGTCGACCGTGGACATTCATCGAAGAATGCAGGCAGCGTACGGTAACAAATGTGTGTCGAAGACAACAGTGACAGACTGGGCATGAATGTTTCTGAAGGACGTCAGTTCACGACAGATCTTCGACGGCCGGGCGAATCGCATATTGTTGCAACAGAAAAAAACATCGCCGAAATTGATGCAGCAGTACAGATGAACCGTTGTCAAAGTATGCGTTCGCTAGCGAAAGAATTTGATGTGTCAGTAGGACAATTCAAAAGTCGTTCGTAAGAAACTGCAATATCGGAAGGTGTGTTCACAGTGGGTACCACGGATGTTGGCCGACCACCAAAAAGAGGAACGCGTGGGATGGTGTTTGAACTACTTGCTGCGTTACAGAGTGGAGAGTGATGAATTTCTCCTCCGCATAGTGGCACGCATGAATCATGGTGTCACCACTTTGAGCCAAGCAGTAAAAGAGAGAGCATGCAATGGAAGCATGCTGGATCGCAAAAGCCAAAAATTTCAAGTTACAGGTTCCACTGATAGGGTTATGGTGAGCGCATTTTTTTTGTTTTTTTTTTTTACGATGAAGGACTATTGTTGGCCGACTCTAAAGAACCTGATGTCAACATCAACTCTACCCACTACTTGGAAACACTAGACAAGCTGCAAAAAGCCATCAAGAATAAACGACCCGGCATGCTTTCTCGCGGTGTGATTTTGTTGCACGATAATGCTCGTCCGCATGTTGCAAAGATTGTGCAGGAAGCATTACCTTGGAAGAAGTGGGGAATTCTGCAACATCCAGCCTATAGTCCTGATTTTTCACCATGTGATTTTCATTTGTTTGGACCTCTAAAAAAGCTCTCAAGGGGCAACGATTTCACACAGATGCAGACGTAATGAACCCGGTAAACACTTGGTTCAGTGAGCAACCACAATCCTTTTTTGCGGACGGCATTCGCCGCCTACCTAAGCAATGGGATGCTTGCCTGAATGCCTACGGCGACTTCTTCTGACCAACCCATGGTGTATAATTCATTCAAAATGAATGCTTTGTTTAATTCTACCACACCTGTTAATGTTTATTTTATGCTTTTGTAATAAAGCCATTTTAACGGGTTTCAAATGAACGATCCTTATATATTATTTATAGAAGCACATGGATTATGTATTAGTGTGCGGTTGTAAAGATAAATAATGGTGTTGTGACTAGGTTTGCTATGAATATCCCTGGTGGGATGGGATATAATTCTCAATCAGCCATCTTAGGGAAACCCAGAAATGGCCCCGAACACCCAAGTGAGGAGTTAGACGGAACGTTTAATCTCATACACTAGTTTTATGAAGAAAAGGGTCTCATTTTAAAAAGGCGAGATGATCTTGGAAATTTACCACATACACAAGAGGAAAGCAACTCACTCCTTAAAGAAAATGTGTCTATGTGTAGGTATCCACCTCATAGTGACCACACCTTAAGTTTTAAACAGTATTATATAACGATTGTAAACAACTTTGGAACAAAATGTTCACAATGAATTAAATCAAACGCTTGGTTGCACTGTACACACTATATTGGGACGACTTGGGTTTTGGGAAAGATTTATGATATGAAGTGTGATATCATGTACCCCTAATACATATGGTAAACACATGAATCCCAAAAATCATTGGAATAAAAATTAAAAAAACAATAGATTATTCCCAAAACTAATCACCAAATTCCTAAACTATTAATCTGAAAATAACTAACAATATCAGTAAGGTTATTCACCTTAAAACAAAACATACATTAAACTAAATCCACATGTGTCACGCACAAGAAAAATAATTTAATGCTCAGAAACTGATAAATCAATCTATCTTAAAAGTTCATCTCCTAATATTTCTCCGGTTGATAATGGTACGTCAGTTTCCTTCTTAAAGGCAACCAATATGTCTGCTTTTAATGATAAGTTCTCCAAACTTGCAATAGAGAATACCTCTTCCTCTGCACCGATTCACATTCAATGACGAGCTGCGCCACGGTAAATGAGCATTAATGTCAACACATCCCGATTTAGCCCTATTCGTGTAACTTCGTCATTGTAGTACACTGATGTATATATATAATATATATATATATATATATAATATATATATATATATATATATATATATATATTATATATATATATATATATATATATATATATATATATAATATATATATAATATATATATAGATATAATATATATATATATATATATAAATATAATATATATATCATATATATATATATATATATATATATATATATAGTATATATATATATATATACTATATATATATATATAACATCAGTGTACTACAATGACGAAGTTACACGATAGGGCTAAATCGGGATTGTTGACATTAATGCTCATTTACCGTGGCGCAGCTCGTCATTGAATGTGAATCGGTGCAGAGGAAGAGGTATTCTCTATTGCAAGTTTGGAGAACTTATCATTAAAAGCAGACATATTGGTTGCCTTTAAGAAGGAAACTGACGTACCATTATCAACCGGAGAAATATTAGGAGATGAACTTTTAAGATAGATTGATTTATCAGTTTCTGAGCATTAAATTATTTTTCTTGTGCGTGACTACATGTGGAATTTAGTTTAATGTATGTTTTGTTTTAAGGTGAATAACCTTACTGATATTGTTAGTTATTTTCAGATTAATAGTTTAGGAATTTGGTGATTAGTTTTGGGAATAATCTATTGTTTTTTTAATTTTTATTCCAATGATTTTTGGGATTCATGTGTTTACCATATGTATTAGGGGTACATGATATCACACTTCATATCATAAATCTTTCCCAAAACCCTAAGTCGTCCCAATATAGTGTGTACAGTAGCAACCAAGCGTTTGATTTAATTCATTGTGAACATTTTGTTCCAAAGTTGTTTACAATCGTTATATAATACTGTTTAAAACTTAAGGTGTGGTCACTATGAGGTGGATACCTATACATAGACACATTTTCTTTAAGGAGTGAGTTGCTTTCCTCATGTGTCTGTGGTAAATTTCCAAGATCATCTTGCCCTTTTTAAAATGAGACCCTTTTCTTCATAAAACTAGTGTATGAGATTAAACGTTCCGTCTAACTTCCTCACTTGGGTGTTCGGGGCCATTTCTGGGTTTCCCTAAGAAGGCTGATTGAGAATTATATCCCATCCCACCAGGGATATTCATAGCAAATCTAGTCACAACACATTATTTATCTTTATCAACCTCGCACTAATACATAATCCATGTGCTTCTATAAATAATATATAAGGATCGTTCATTTGAAACCCGTTCAAATGGCTCTATTACAAAAGCATGAAAGAAACATTAACAGGTGTGGTAGAATTAAACAAAGCATTCATTTTGGATGAATTATACACCATGGGTTGGTCAGAAGAAGTCGCCGTAGGCATTCAGGCAAGCATCCCATTGCTTAGGTAGGCGGCGAATGCCGTCCACAAAAAAGGATTGTGGTTGCTCACTGAACCAAGTGTTTACCGCGTTCATTACGTCTGCATCTGTGTGAAATCGTTGCCCCTTGAGAGCTTTTTTTAGAGGTCCAAACAAATGAAAATCACATGGTGAAAAATCAGGACTATAGGCTGGATGTTGCAGAATTTCCCACTTCTTCCAAGCTAATGTTTCCTGCACAATCTTTGCAACATGCGGACGAGCATTATCGTGCAACAAAATCACACCGCGAGAAAGCATTCCGGGTCGTTTATGTTTGATTGCTTTTTGCAGCTTGTTTAGTGTTTCCAAGTAGTGGGTAGAGTTGATGTTGACACCAGGTTCTTTAAAGTCGGCCAACAATAGTCCTTCATGGTAAAAAAGAAAAAAAAATGCGCTCATCATAACCTTACCAGCGGAAACCTGTAACTTGAATTTTTTTGGCTTTTTGCGATCCAGCATGCTTCCATTGCATGCTCTCTCTTTTGTTGCTCGGCTCAAAGTGGTGACACCATGATTCATGCGTGCCACTATGCGGAGGAGAAATGCATCACCTTCCACTCTGTAACGCAGCAAGTGGTTCAAACACCATCCCATGCGTTCCTCTTTTTTGTGGTCGGTCAACATCCGTGGTACCCACTGTGAATACACTTTCCGATATTGCAGTTTCTTACGAACGACTTTTTGAATTGTCCCAATTGACACATCAAATTCTTTCGCTAGCGAACGTATGCTTTGACAACGGTTCATCTGCACTGCTGCATCAATTTTGGCGATGGTTTTTTTTCTGTTGCAACAATATGCGATTGGCCCGGCCGTCGAAGATCTATCGTGAACTGACGTCCTTTCAGAAACATTCATGCCCAGTCTGTCACTGTTGTCTTCGACACACATTTGTTACCGTACGCTGCCTGCATTCTTCGATGAATGTCCACTGGTCGACATCCTTCAAATGAAAGAAACTGAATCACCGCATCTTTGAGATTCTTTGAACGGATTTGTATTCAACCCGGCCATTTTCTCAACTGGTCAGAAACAGAACCTATGCACATGGGACGATAAACACGTGCTATTTTATTCATTAGTCAGTACTTATCACATGACTATGACATGATCATGTTCAACGTACGCAATAAAGTGCGGTGCGGCAACGGATTTCAAATGAACGCTCCTAATAAAACAACCTGTACTGATCGGGAGAGGCAGAACGAACAGGCGTGTTGAAAGCGGATTGTTTCCGTGAACATATTACCGACACCTCCATAAGGAAGTTTTCAAACCAGTCCCTCTCCATGTCAAAAGCTCCGGCCACTTCAATGAAACGGCGTTTCTGTTAGTGACTTAAAATCTTGCTACGGTGACCACACCGCCAGTCTTATTATAAAACATCGCTTCATTCATAGCTTAGGCGTTCTTAATTCAAACGGGATCAATATTCAACATCTGTGTGTGCGTGTGTATTCGCTATTTTACCTTATTCAGTGCCAAAGGACAATATATTGCCAAATACGATCTTCCATTTGGACAGAAGGACGATATGTCTCCAAACCAGCGTAATCGTGTTATGTTTCGTTTTATGTGTCTTCGACAATTTCAATGCCCAGTGAATGGAAATTCTCATTATAATATTTGTCCATTTAATTTTACACCATGTCTGGTCCAAACTTAACGAGCACTCGAGTACTACGAGTTTCTCGTACTTTTTTGTTTGATAATGAATAAGTTTAAAAAAAAAAATGTGGAACACTTTTTCTTTCCCCCCATCCCAACGCTTATTTTCGTGTTGTTTTACTATCCCTATCTCCTCCTGAGAGCCTCGGTAGCGCCATGTAGCTAGACGCACGTCTGCCGGCCCCGTGGTCAGGGATTCGGTTTACATTGCCGTAGACTTTGGTTGCCTGTTATGAGAACAAATGATTTGCGCTCCCATGTTGACATAGCCTACAATTGTGCGTGTCGATTCATTCATTCATCATGTGCCATGCCGATAAGCGTGGGCGGCCATGATTCGCCATTTCACTAGAACACCAGAGTCGTGGATCAGCTCAGTGTTCTTGTCTCGACCATATCACGTGGTCAAGCCAAACAGGTATTTACTTCTCTGCCTTCCCCTTGTTCTCTTCAGCTCTATCTTGTCTGCTGTCATCAAGTTCTTCAAGTTATTTTTTCTCAAAACGTGACCAAAACAATTTTGACTGTGTACGTCTAATTTCTCTAATTAGTTTATAATTTTTATTTGTTTCTTGTAGGACTTGTTCATTGGTTTTTTCTGTCCGTCCATGGTATTCTTAGCATTTTCCTCAGAAACCACATTTTCACAGCCATCAGATGTTTTTCAGCTTGTCTGCTCATTGTCCACGCTTCACATCCATACAAAAGTACAGGTTCTATGTAGTACCTCACCACTCTTATTCTCGTTGAAATTAACATCTTTTTATTGGTCAGCTCTGTGGCTAAGGGCTTGCGAACGCGGTATGTGAGCCCGAATACCCGGGTTCGAAACACAGCGGTGCTGGTGTTTTCGAAAAAGGTATAGGAGCCGGTCGTTCAGAAAGCAATGGCAAACTACTGAACGTAAAATTTGCCCAGGAATCACGGACAGCGAAAATGCTGGGGTTGACTGCTACGTCCTATGAAGGACATGCAACTTAATTTTAAAAAATAAATATATATTTTCATCTTGCAAAAAGCTACCTTCGCCATGGTGATTCTTGTTCTAATCTCTTCAAGGCATCTCCCATCCCATCAGATGTTATGCGTGTGGATTAGTTTTCACTTTTACCGATGTCTCTCGTCACCAGATGAATCCAATCCGACTTCTCGGGTACTTGCAATTTACATCCCCTAAGTCAAGGACGAGAAGTCAACATTTTACTCCAACCGACCAGCTTAGGGGTTGAACTAATACCTCATCATCAGAAACACAGGATGTTTAAGAACTAGCGACCTTATCCATTCTGCCATGCTGACCTCCGTTGTTTGATATACACGGACTGCAGAAAGCACTGTTCACAATGAAGAAAGAAACCGAAGTTTGGAAGCAGACGAAATCGGCTAAACATACATTGTGCAAATACTGATCGTAACATTGCCTATAATATACACTGTACAAATATTGATCTTCAAATTGCCTAGAATACACACTACAAATACTGATCGTAACATTGCATATAATATACACTGTACAAATACTGATCTTAAAATTGCCTAGAATACACACTACAAATACTGATCGTAACATTGCATATACTATACACTGTACAAATATTGATCTTAAAATTGCCTAGAATACACACTAAAAATACTGATCGTAACATTGCATATAATATACACTGTACAAATACTGATCTTAAAATTGCCTAGAATACACACTACAAATACTGATCGTAACATTGCATATAATATACACTGTACAAATACTGATCACAACATTGCTTAGGAAATTATCCTGAGATTGGGGCTCATCGCAACGACCTGTAAAAGACATGCAAGTAAAAAAAAAAGAATCAGTAGATTGTACAATCCCCACAGAGCTGTGTTTGTAAAAACCTCACACAGCTCAAGTTGACCCACATCGCTGTATAAAAGACTACGTTTAATATAAACACCCAGGAAAATAGTGTGAGTACATAAACATGAAACAAACCGAAATTGGAGTCCTGTTTGAATAGGTCTGAGATGTTTACACAGCAAACAAGCATCCTGCGCGTGAGCTTGATGGAGAAATCAAGCAGAAATACCCGGATGGAGATATTTTGCGCTTGTGTGGTCACAGATCCTGTTTCGAAATCACAAGGGGATTAGACATTACGTAAAATAATCAAAAGCTTAGGAGATCACCGAGAGGGGAAAACACTTAACATATACAAAATAATAATCAAAATATGACACAAGCATTAGCCAGCATAGTAGTAGTAGTAGTAGTAGTAGTAGTAGTAGTAGTAGTAGTAGTAGTAGTAGTAGTAGTAGTAGTAGTAGTAGTAGTAGTAGTAGTAGTAGTAGTAGTAGTAGTAGTAGTAGTAGTAGTAGTAGTAGTAGTAGTAGTAGTAGTAGTAGTAGTAGTAGTAGTAGTAACACAACATTGTAGTTGTAACCAGTAGCAGTAGCAGTAGTAAACAGTAACAGCAACCAGTAGTAGTAGTAGTAGTAGTAGTAGTAGTAGTAGTAGTAGTAGTAGTAGTAGTAGTAGTAGTAGTAGTAGTAGTAGTAGTAGTAGTAGTAGTAGTAGTAGTAGTAGTAGTGGTCGTGATCGGGTGAGATGGCAAAGCATGACCGCCAACGCTTATCGGCATGGCACATAATAATAATAATAATAAGTAATAATAAGTAGTAGTAGTAGTAGTAGTAGTAGTAGTAGTAGTAGTAGTAGTAGTAGTAGTAGTAGTAGTAGTAGTAGTAGTAGTCTTCTTCTTCTTCTTCTTCTTCAGCGTTCCGAGCCATTGAGGTTCTTTGCTGCAGATACAATCCGTCTCCATTCGACTCTCTGGTGGACCTTCTCTTGCCAGTCGTTGATTCCAAGTGCTTGTAGGTCTGTATATGTATTATCTCTCCACCGTCTTCTTGGTCTACCTCGGGGTCTACGGTCATTTATTTCCTGAGATGTAAGCGAGTTTTGTTTCCCTATTATCTTCCATTATTTTTTCTTGGCTTTAAAAAATTTGTAATGGCATAATAATTAGCTATAAATTCTTCTTTTTTGAAGTGGTCAAGTTATTTTTTTGTATCTTGTTGTAACACGTTTTAGCTAACACAAATGCAAAACAATAAGCTTAGCTTATACTGCTTTTGGTTCATTCTCGAGAACGAACACGTATGGTTTTCGTACTGTTTGTACTGTTCTATGTGCACTCACGCACTGCACAGCAACCTTACTGTTCAGTTAAGTTTTCAAATTCATTATACCTTTATGGCAAGTTTTTCTTATTATTGAGCCCATTATCATGCCAAAGTGGAAACCATCTTATGATACTAATCGGAAATATAGTGATCAATGGGAAAAGACATTTGTGTGGCTCAACAAATCCGCTGATGGTTCTGAATAGGCATATTGCAACTTGTGCCGGTGTAATATTGTTCTAAGACTTTCAAATCTCGCAAATCATGAAACAACAAAACAAACAAGCGGAGCGCGCCGTCGTCTTCACACACACACACACACACGCGCGCGCGCGCACACACGCACATACGCACTTTCAGTGATGAAAATAAGTAAGAAAATTGATGATAAAGTCAAATTAGCAGAGTTACAAATTGCCTGTTAGCATGGCCTGCCATAGTGCCATATGCACCATCAATCACTTAGGTGAAATAATGGTAGCCCAAGGATGTGATAGCACTCTTCGTCAGATAAAATTGCACCGAACGAAGTGCATATCACTAATAAGGAATCATGTACTGAATTTCTCAACAATGAAGAGGAATACTTACTTTGAAGAAGAGGTTTTTATGTGATGTAAATATGTTTTAATAGATATTTTTATTGGGTAATGTTCTGCTTTTTTTTTAGGAGGCGGGGGGGGGGGGGGGGGGGGGGGTGGCTTTTGAAAAAAAAATTTATGACTTGGCTTTTTTTTTTTTTTTAAATCACAGTGATCTCGCAACCCTGACCAATTCTGAAGCCAAAGGGCCACAATAACAACGCAATTCTCGAAAGCAAATCAGTATCTGAAACGGACAGCAGATTGTTTGCTCGAAAAACGGTTGTTGGAATCCGAAGCTAACAACCACGGGACAATGAATAATTAAACAAGCAACACTGAAATACATTGGATGTTAATTAAGTTTTAATGCGTTGAGTTCCCTCTCCACAGACAAAAACACTGTGAGACAAGACAGTTCATATTTCAATAAATCAGTGAATAATTTTAACTGTGGACGAACGTAAAAGTACAGGATGAATTGGACAGTGTTACTTATAATCACAGTCACCTTCACGAGGATTTGAACTACATCCTTCCACCTGGCGTCGATGACTTCTTCACTGGTTTTCAACCAACAGAGTTGCGACCCACAATGAGATCCCCGAGAGTTTTTGGAGCGTTACGAAGGTAAGTTTTGTTTGCAGTCATTTTAATGATAAATTTCATATTTCATGATAAATGGTTCCAACGCCTACCACTTTACAGTGGCTACTCTGCGGTATTCTCGTATCGTTTGCCTGCTGGTACTACACTTCATATCTGATTAATTGCCATGGGACGATTAATCGTCTTAGGCGACTTTTCGTATCTGCCATGGGCTTATGCATAGTAGGTCTTACTTATGCAAACTCTCTTTAAATTCACATACAATACAACATGTCTGCTACCATGTTAACAACCTTTAAACCATAACTGTGACACGAGCCTACTTCTCATTTGCCACCATTTATTTTTGTTAGGGCGACACCCACTTTTTGTTTGGCAGTGGGTCAGTTAATAAATTAAAGCAAGTAACATTAGGGGTACCGAAGAAGATACGCCTACAAATATTCATTGACAAACTAGCCAAAACGTTAAACATGCTATTTTCAATATTGGCTATAAGTATATAACCTATATAGTGAAAATATGAGAAGTTGAGATATGTAAGGAATCACGATCGGAGGATATAACATCAGTACTATAAGATATGCAGATGGTACAGTATTTATTGCAGGCAACAAACAGGATCTGCATCATTTACTAGATGCTTCTATTGGACACAGTGAACATCCAGGGTTATAATTAAATTGTAAGAAAACAGAGGTTACGGTCGTCGTGCCTGGATATATATATATATATATATATATATATATATATATATATATATATATATATATATATATATATATATATATATATATATATATATACATATATATATATATATATATAGGGGTATATGCCTGGGAAGAGACAACAACAACAACAACAACACAAAACTTTATTTTGAAAGGGTTAAGAATTGGGCACGCAGGCCCGTCTAACATTCTGCCCTTTTATCACTCTATTTCATACATTATACCATTCACACATCATTCAAGGCTAACTGAAAACAGCAACAATATAAAAGATATGCATTATAAAGGCATGTGGAAAATGAAAAATCAATACTACACGACTCAGTAATAGTAATAACTGGTGTGGCACTTGTTATTAGCTATGTGGAATATACTGGCCTACCAAAAGGGGACTGGCTGTTATACTAGGGTTTTATTATTATTATTATTTCTATTATTAAGGGGGAAGGTAATCCGTACTGAGATAGTGTTCAAATAATTTGCGATTATATGTATAGGGATTGGTGATGTCTTTTATTTCATGTGGAAGATTGTTCCACAGCTGAGCTGCAGAGTACGTTAAGCTTGTTTTGTATAAGTCTATCCTAGGCTTCGGAATGTGTAATATATTTAATCGTTTACTGTGTCTAGCATTATATTCAAACAATGGCCAAAGGTAATTTGGGGCATTCCGATGTAGGATTTTGTGAATTAGTTTGGCCTTATTGAAAAGCAGACGTTTGCGGAGTGGTAGTAACTGAAGGCGTTTATGCAGGCTAGGATTGTCAGTTAAATGTTTGCTATAAATTAAACTCATGGCCCGTTTCTGGAGTGAGTAAAGTCGCTTGGTGCTTGAATTGGAACAACCGTCCCAGATTGTAGAGCAGTAGTCAAAATGTGTCTGTATGTGAGACGTATAGAATATTTTCCTTGTGTCCTCATCAAGGAAATTTTTAATTTTGGCGAGTTGGTAGACTTTTTTCGCTGTTTGTTTAGTGAGCGCTTGAACGTGAGGATTAAAGGTTAGATTTCTATCAATGATGAGGCCTAATGTTTTGTGCTCAATTACACTTTCTACTGGCATGTTATCGATGTGAAGTTGAAGTGATCTGTGTGAATTTAGAGTTTGAAGTCGTTGTCTGGTTGTTAATAACATAGATTTTGTTTTAGTGATGTTAATTTGCATACGGTTCGCATAGCTCCACCTAACTACATTATTTAATTCTTGTTGCAAAGACGACTCCAGCAAATTACTGCTTTCAGCGTTTGTATACACTGTACAGTCGTCTGCAAATAGATCGCAGGACGACGAAAGATGCAAAGGTAGATCATTAATATATATGGCGAATAATAGAGGGCCAAGAATAGAGCCTTGCGGTACTCCAGTATTGAAGGTAGTGGTTTGGGACAGAGATTTATTGTATGATACTACTTGCTTTCTGTTTGACAGAAAAGATGTTATTAGCGTCACAACATTTTTCATTGTCTCTAGTTTTTTTAATTAAAATGACATGGTCTATCATATCAAATGCTTTTCTGAAATCGATAAACACACATAAATTGTTGTTATTTATATTCTGGTGCCAATTTTCTATTATGTTTGTTAGGGCCGTATAGCAAGAATATTTTGGTCTAAATTCCTGATTGACTGTCAACTATAAGCTTGTTGCGATCTAAATACTGTAATGTTACCTTATGGATATGTTTTTCTAGTGGTTTAGATAGTGATGATAGTAAAGAAATGAGTCTATAATTGTTCGGGAGACCACTGTCCAATTAACCAGATTTAAGGAGAGGATACACTTTAGCGATTTTGAGAGCTGATGGAAAGTGACCTTTGGTGAGACACTGATTATATACATGGGTTAGTGATACACAGATCACTGGCGCAGAACAGCGGAGAATCCGACTGCTTATTCCATCTAACCCAGATGAGTTTGTGTTTTTTAGGTTATGAGGTAAGTGAATACTACAGTTGCTGTCATTAGCGGTATGTCAGAAAGGATATCTCGGGAGCATCTGGTCTCGCAAAATAGTGACAGTAAAGATAAGTTGCAAGGAGAATTTGGTATTGTAGCCTTCAACTGATCTATGTCATTAAAAAAAAAAAGTTACTGAATTGGTCGCATGAAATATGATTTGATGGTAATTAATTTGAGAAGTTATACTTGTTTGTCAAGGTGTTAATTGCCTTCCATATATCCTTACTATTTGTTTTATCCATTACTAAGTTCTTAAAGTAATTGTTTCTTTTCGTATGGTATATTGAACTTTGTTTCTAAGGGTACGGTATGTGCTGAGATCCCGCTTTTTATGTGCCTTATATCTGTCTCTCATAATTTCAATAATTTCCTGGGTGATCCAAGGTGGTTTGACGTGATGTTTTACTCGAACTTCCTTGATTGGCACATGTCTATCAAACACATCAATAAAGATCTTCATCCGGGATTCCAGAGCATCATCCGGGTCTGGAAGGTGATAAACATTGTTTGAAAGAGAAGATGGGTGCAGGATGTGGCGGATGATCTCCAGATGGGTGTATCGGACACGGGACATATTGCTTGTGTGATCGAGAAGTTTTCCGGAGGTTGTTATGGGAGCGAGGTTCTGCAAAGGACATGGTACTGAATAAATGAATGAATGAATCCAGGGCCAGCTTCTTTTTCTCATCTTTTGATTGTCTGGAGTCTGCCTAGTTCTGTCCCTGTATTAGTGTATCTGTCATACCACACTAGTCCATCCATCCTGCACAGCACAAGTAAATACATGTTTGTAATGGTCTGGTATTAGTAATTATTGTAGGCGTTCTACTAGGGAGCTTCAAATGAAAACCTTAAAATTGTGATAGAAATGACAGTAACCATGCCACTGTCTTGTAACCTGTCAATATTGTTGTTAAGGATGTCAAGAGTATTAAGCGCGTGACATCACGTTGACGTCATAAGAACAGTTTAATATGGACACCCCACTTGTGACATGCACCAAAGAGGAACAGCGTTCTGTTATTTGTTTTTTGTATCAGTGAACGGGTGAAAACTATAGACATTCATCGGTGAATGAAGGTGCAGTATGGTGATGCATGCCTTTCAATCCTGCAAGAGTATGAGTCGAGTAGACAGTTTCAAAACGGCATGACTTCTGTGACAAACTGTTCACAAGCGTATCAGGCCTACCGAGTATTGACCCCAAATAGTTATTTTTCTGCATGAATCCAAGCACCGAAGGACTTGCATTATCCGCAGTGGTGACTACATCGAAAAATGATACGTTTGTTCTGTACTCATTGTTTTTTTTTGTTTTTAAAGAATATATTAAAACATACAGATAAATTTTTTTTAAAAAGCATTAAAGGTTTTCATTTGATGCCCCCTCGTATGTAGTTCTTATCAATAGAGCAGCAGCGATGTCCCGGTTAGGGTTAAGTATTCTAAATGTGATAGTAGTTTTAATTTATGTTGACTGCCACAACTTTTCTTTTGCTATGAAAGCTCATCTTGCCTTTTGTATTATAATTTTAACAACTGTGTTTGCACCCCCCCCCCCCCCTCCCCCCTTTTTTCCCATCTCTTCCTCCCTTACCACCCGGACATGTAATGACATGTACTGAACATTACCAACAATAACTTGGTTTGAACAGTGCAGTCTTTTCTCAAATAGGAGTCAGACCATCAAGGGCGCTTTAAATCTCGTGTCCATTGAGTTGCTTGTTGTGGGCGAGATGATCATTATTCTTATAATGGACAAAGAAGAGAGGGTATGGAGACATGCTGAGTGGACGGGGTGACGCGTGAGTTGTATAAATAGCCCGCAAACATCTTGATTGGATAGACCATCTGCTATGCTGTAGTCAGGATTAGGGTGGACTGTCTGAATTTGAATTCAAATTTCTAAGCGAGATAGTAAAATAAAAGTCAACAAATCTGAGGTTAATTATGAAATGATGAATACGATTTAGTAATGAGATTATATTAAGCATTTGGTCATGAATATTATATAGGATTTGGGAATGAAATGATATATAGGATTTGGGAATGAAAATGTTAAGTAGGATTTGGCATTAAAATGATTACCATTTCGGAATGAAGCGATATATAAGATTTGGTAATGAAATGCTAGCCGGCTTCGTGGCTTAGAGGTTATGACTTTTCTCCGTAATCTCGTATACTCTCGTGGGTAACGTGATGACGGTGAGAATCAGCAGTGGTTCGAATCTCATCGGTAACTTACGGGTATGTGAGCCGGCCGCTCAGAAAGCAATGGCAAACTACTGAGCGTAATCTTGCCAAGAAATCAACATACAGCTGATAAGATGCTGGTGTTGACAGCGATGTCCTGTAAAGGATATGCCCACAAAAAAAAAAAAAAAAAAAATGAAATGCTATATAGATAGGATTTGGAAATGAAATGACGTATAGGATTTAGAAATGAAACTGATACATAACATTTGGGAATGAAACGATACATATTATTTGGGAAAGAAATGATATATACGACTTCGGAATGAAAATTCTATATAAGATTTAGGAATGAAATTATTTATTCGATTTGGGACACATGTGCATGTCTTGCAAACTTAGAAACTGTAATATAAAGATATTAACCCTTGCTGTCCCAATCATCGCACCATGTGTGTTCAGCTATTGTCAGTGTGTATCAAGCAACACTTCAAATGCTACTGTGTCTCTTACGTTTGGTATGAGCATATTAAAGACACCTGGCCAAATATTTCACCTGGCAGCACAGTTTATGTTTCCTCTCTTCAGTTGCCACTTGATCATGTAGCAGGTCCATTGCAGGACCTCGCTATCGTCATAACCGCCGACAGATTGTAGACCCATTGCCAGTTTCACGGAAATTTTCTTGCTCGAGGTTTCTTCAAATTCCCGCTCCAGTCTATCATTGTTCTTTCCAAACCACTGTAGAATGAAATATGACCAATGTATTTTAGTTTTCGAGAGTTTTCTCCAATGTTCAGATCTTGTTGAATGTTAGTGTTTTATTTTTCTTGGTCACTGTTATTCTAAAAAATTGTTTCTCTAACATTTAAGTTCAAGTGTCCCGATTTTTTTTTTTTTTAAATGTTATTGCAAAATGGTCCATGACTAACATGCGATTTTAGCACTGAAAAGCATGTTGTAAAAATGTTACTGTAATATAAAAATGCATGCTTTTGCGATTTGGTTATTGTCCCTCTTAAGCATCTGCTGTGAAATGTCAGAGACCGAAAGAGTTTAATTTGACATTGTCTTTCGGTCTCTGCAAGAATAATTGCAGTTAGTCTGTGTTGGTGTTTTCCCTTGGGGTGAGTTCTGAGAAGCAGGGCAGCCTGCTGTAAGCGGCGCCATGTGCCAGTCCGGGTTGTACACAGCGATAATGGGATTTATGATCCTCTTGTTATTTCTGACCCAATCCAAAGTCCAACTGACCAGATAATTTCTACTGGAGATGTTTCCACAAACTGTACCATTGTGTCGGTCCCTGACTTCAAGGGCCATTGATGCTGAAGGGCGTCGGTCCGGACTACTCATTTAGAATTAGACGGGAGTGCTTGGAAGACTAACGGACCAGAATAATAGCTGTTTCATGGACAAACATTCACTCCGGAAATGGGTGAAGCACTTTGATTGTGTTTTCTTTTCTGCGAAGGGCATAAACTTATCAGTTATTTTAACGATGATATTAATAACGATATCTAGAGAAGACTGGGTGGGTATTGGTAGGATTCAGGAAAAAAATAACTACAGAAGACGACTGGAAAGGGCTGGTGGCTTGAAAATAATAACCACAGAAGACCACTGGAAGGGGGCGGTGGCTTGGAGACAAAAAATTATTGATAATTTAGATATGTTTATACAAGTCAGTCTAGTTTAGTTTAGTCGACGGATCAACATCACAGCACACGGATATAACCTATAAGTGCCCCGTTCTACTCCTAACTGAAGCATGAGTCAGGAGAAACTCAGCTCAGTGCACGAACTCCGTAGCACCGGCGAGGATCCTGAACTTCTTTGGGTAGATTTTTAACTCGAAATTTTGCCCGGGCAGCACCGTTATGCTACACTTTTTTCGATTTCCAACGGCCAAGGGATTTTTTACGTGCGCAACAACACACACAGGCGTCCGATCTCAGAGACCATGGGACATTTTGTTACTAGAAATCCACGTGAAAAAATCCCGGCCCTCACCGGGGCTTGAACCCGGGATCTCCAGCACTCGAGGTGGACACCGTATCCCGCGACCACTCAGCTCAGCTTGTTTATACAAGTCAGTGAAACAGGAGATTTACGGGTTGTAGAACAAAAGAAAGCAGCTTTTCTTGAGTGCGGTTACTTTGTTTTTAATGATGCATGTCCCTTGCAGGACGTTACTATCAACCCCAGGTAGATTTTCTAGGCAATGTTACGTTCAATGGATTGCCATTGCTTTCTGTACAAGAAGTTAGTCTCAACAAGAGTTTAAGTCTCAACTAATGAATCACACACACACCCACAGACATACACCCACCCACACACACCCACACACACACGCACACACACACCCACACACGCACACACACACACCCACCCACCCACACACACACAAACACACACACACACATACACACAAGAAGTAAACAGTAAGCTTGACTAGAATAAGTACACAAATTGACTTTGCGGCCAAAGCCTTCGTTAGCACATTAAAACAAAAACAAACCACAAACACAATAACATGAAACACACCACATGATAATATAAATATAAAAGTTATTTATTTGTGTGGGCTGGATACGTCTATCACTGGAACCGCGTGTATGATTCCAATAAAGTGAATATCAATAAATGGTAACTAACCGTTGTCGGGAATGAACCCAATAACCCGCCAACAGCGCACATGAAGTTTAAAAGCATTTGACACAGTCATATTTTCGTCCCCACTGCTGCAATCTACCTCTTACTTGATCTTTTGGAAAGAATATTTGCTGGTTTCACTGCGTCCGTTTATAAAGACTACAATATTCGCACCTTCTAGCTGATGCATCTGGTTTCAACGAGTTATTTTATTATTAGACTGACCTTTTCTCTTCAGCTATTTGTTTTGTGTTTTGTGAATTGCTTAAGTTTGAAATGTTATCACGACAGCGGCCCATTCACCTACGGATTACTTTGGACTATTCTCAATAGTCGAGGAATTTTTGATGTTGGCAACGTGCACGAGGCCCCCCCCCCCCCCCCTGGAATTGTAGACTTTGCCCACCCGAGACTGTTATGCATTCAATTCACTGCCCAAACAACAAGGCATGGGATGTGCGTGTGTATGTGTGTACTTGTGGCAATTTTCTTGAGACTATTGTTCTCAACAGAATTTGAACCCTGCACTTTTATGGTTGAAAGCCGAAGTATACTTCTAAGCCGACCTGATTTCGATTGTTGCAATCATTCCCATCTGTCAGTTGCTATAGTTATTTCCACCACTCAAATACTGCAGCCATTTTATATTCGCGGGTGCTGTATTTCCGACTGTTGATGACTGCAGCCATTTTCTTGCTCACAATCACTTCAGAGATGGCATCTATTTATTACAGTCGTCATTTTCTGCTCTCAGCTACTGCAGTCCGTTTCTGGTGTCTGTTAGTGGCTGTTTTATTTTCTAATCTCCCTGCTGCTGCTCCACACCCCCCTCCAGATGCTCCTGCTCCCCCTCCTCCTCCTGGTGCTCCTGCTCCTCCACTACTTCCTCCTTCACACCTCCTTCCTTTTCTTCCTCCTCCTCCTCCTCTTCCTCCTCCTCCTCCTCCTCCTCCACCACCACCACTGTTTTATTCTTCTTTTTCTTCATTTTATGTTGTGTTTGCAAATGCGTCTATCAATTATTTTCCACGATTATTTCCTCCACACCCCTTCTGTTTATTCTTTTTTCCCCTTCTATATCAGTCTGCTATCCTGTTTTCTACAGAAAGTATACTTTTACTAACCTTTTCTCATATATTTTCGTATCTTATTCATATCTCTTCCATTCTCTTTTCTCCACATCTATTCCAGATTATGTGTACATAAAAGTAATGAACGTAAACTTCCCTTCAGTTCACTTTCTTTACTCAATGCCATTTTCTTCTTGAAATCACATTACCCTGAGAGATATTTCAAGTATGTCACTTCTGTAACTTAAAAAACTTTCATTTCCTGGGCCTGTATTTTCAAGATACATCAATCTACTGTTTTAAGAGTCTTTATATTTGGAACCCGAAAACGGGACGGACAGGCGAAGGTCAAGTGTTGCTACCCAAGAGTATTACAGCACTAGACTTCTTTGGCAGGTATAGCCATCACTCGAGACTGGTTCTGTGGAACTGGGCGTTTGTGATTCACGGGCATTATATCAATTTCAGTTGTTGTTCTCTTGGGGTCTGTGTGAGGGTAAAGAAAATACTGAGGGACTTGAGTATGCTTTATAAAAAAAATAAGAGAATTGGGGGAGTACAGTTTCTTCTTCTTCTTCTTCTTCTGATAGAGAGAGAGAGAGAGAGAGAGAGAGAGAGAGAGAGAGAGAGAGAGACAAAGAGAGAGAGAGAGAGAGAGAAGAGAACAGAGGAAAGAGGAAGGGGGAAGGGTAAACACATGGTAAAAGAGAAACAAGGACGGAGAGAGAAGAAGAGGGAGAGAACAGGAAATATAGAGAATATGATAGGAAGAATGAATTGTAGCGGGAAAGAAATAGTAAAGAGGTAGCAGAGTTATACAAAAGAAAAAGAAACAAGGACAAAGAAAGCAGGGGAGAGAACAAGAGAGAGAGAGAGAGAGAGAGAGAGAGAGAGAGAGAGAGATAAATAGACAGACAGACAGACAGACAGACAGATAGACAGATAGATAGATAAATAGATAGATAGATAGATAGATAGATAGATAGATAGATAGATAGATAAAGAGAGAGAGAGATAGATAAAGAGAGAGAGAGTGTGTGAAAGAGTCAACGAGTGTTAAAGAGGGAGAGAAGGGATGTGGGGGCGACATATGGAAGAGAAGAAAAATGAGAGCTTGAGAAGGATGGAGAGAAAGAGGAAGTGATAGGATGAGAGAGGGGGGATAGAAGAACAGCGAAGAGGAGGAGAGGAAGAGGAATAAGATGAAGAAGAAGCGAGTGATGAGTGAGAGAGAAAGAAAGGAAGGAGAGATAGATAAAGAGAGAGAAGAAGAAAGAGACAGAGAGAAGAGAGAGAGGTAAAGAAAAGGAGGGAGAAACCCATAAATAAAGTAAATCATCAGATTTTACAGCTCGCAATGACTTAATGATATTGACCAGCTATTAAAAATCAAGCTATCACCACGATGTTAATTCGCTGGCCTGAGTACTGTCCTACATTTGCCGTGTTCACTAACGTGTTGATTCATAGGGAATCATGTTATCTTCGGGTACATTATTTTTTGTTGAATTATGTACACATATGGACAAAAAATAGTGTTGCTAGTATTTTTCGTGCTTTCTTACAAAAATAAGAACATAAATGTTGATTGGCAGAATGGATGGGTAAATGGGTGGATGGTTACATGGGTGGACAGGTGAGTGCTCATTAGGTTGAATTAGATCGCTGTACAGCTTGACATTATGGCATGGGAAAACGTTCTTATCAGAAATGATTGGCAGCACAAGAGACAGAAGACTGGACCGACATAATCACCAATGCCACACAGCATGGACTATAAGATTATTTTACAGAAAGGGATGGCGAAGGGGGTTGGGGAAAATAGAGACCGTATTGTACTGACCTGAACCGGCAACAAATAACTAGTGTACAAGAATAATAAAGCAATTATCGCATCATTTGTTGACCTAACCTCGGTAGCGTCGCAGACACTAACTGGCAACATCCAAACAACACAATCGCAAGCTCGTCCGGGCTTCCAGGAACTCGCCAGAATTCTGAACGTGTCTGACACTAGCCACTTCTAACCTGTTATGTATGCTGTCGGCGTGTTTACATAACATATTCCAGACATTGCGAACTTCACTGATTGTTAAACCTTTGAAAACAACCGCCGGGTTGACTCGACGCCAGCGGTAAGGTGGAGTATAGGGACCCAGCTACTGGATGCTGCCACTGCTTGCGGGCTTGACCTTTTGGGAGAGATTGATACACTGTTCTGTTGTCTGAGTCTAGGTAATGACTCAGATAAAAAAGGTAAAGGTATGGCGGAAGAAATGTGGCTTCTGAATAATATGTGAAAATGTACCTTAGACCGACAGAACCCCTCTGATGTGTCTCCACCTTGACGTGGTAGAGGGGCTTGCGTGTCCCAATGACCTTCAAGAGCCCTGCCGACGGAAGCACAACTACATGTCGGACAGGCCTTGAGATAGGGACCAGACCAAGAGAGATCACAACCTGCTGCTCTGCAGGTGGACTGAGGATAACAGTCAAAAGTTCAAACCAGGCGCACGATGCCATTAATCCTTGGTCCGGACACATACTCTAAAGTTGAGGGATTTGGCTGAACGCCTGTAAGCCATTAACCTTCGGATGTGAGAGCCGGGCCGATACTCGCCTGCCTCAAAATGAAGGTGAGATGCTGAGCACGCTACATGCTTAGTCCAGATACTTGTTTGAAGACTCTCAGCTGGGTGATATGAGGGGTCCATGGATGAGAGGGCCTGGCCGTTACTCGCTCACTGATGCATGGAGGTAAGGTGCTGAGCCGGCAACACATGTAGCCTACCTCGTGAGAGGTTACTAAAGGTGGAAATGCGCCCTAGTCGCACGCGATGGATACGATGAAACTCTGTATCTATACTCATAGAGTGAGCGTAGTCAAAGGTGGAAGAGCGTCTCATTGACACGTAATGGAACGCCTGGCTCGCGAATCCATTACGTGGAAGTCCGAAGATAAGCTTGATGAGTGGATGTCATCTGCAGACTGTCCGTCCTTAGTCTGTGTGGGGAGCTACCAGTGGCAAACGAAATGCCCAATATACGGAAGTGAGGAATTAAAGCAGCCATGAGCAGGACGTGTCGATTCCTTGGGTGATCCCAGTCTCAGAGCACTATTTGCCGGCTCTGCAATTATGGAAGACTCCTTGGATATCGGGGAACACCCATGGTCTGCCCCTGCCTTCCCTTGAGTGTTGACCGTGATATCTCAGACCATACTACCTTGACCAGCTGAGATGCGGGCAACACCACAACAGTAAGAGTCTAACGTCTCTCTAAACCTCGGGAAGGCAAACCCGTAAAAATGCCCGCTGAAGACGGATGTGCTGGCCTAAGGGCGCAAATAAATCAGGCGCAATGCAAAACCGTCCGAGAGAAATGTCCCTCGTGCTCGGAACAGTTCTGACTATCTAGTCTTCCGAATGTCCGTCATGCCCGGAACAGCTCTAACTATTTTGTTTTCCGGGCACAGTGATTAGCGCATGTTTGAGCCGAGAAGAGTGGATACCGTCTGCAGTCCGACCATTCCTGGTCTGTGTGGGGAGCGGCCCATAGCGAACGAAAGGCCCAATACACTGAAGTGAGGAATTAAAGCAGCCATGAGCAGGGACGTAGGCGATTCCCTAGGTGAGCCCAGCACCAGAGCGCTATGTGTCGGCTCTGCAACTATGGAAACCTCCCTGGATTGCGGATAATGCCCATGGACTGTCCCTGCCTTCCCTTGAGGGCTGATCGTGAAGTATTCGACCGTTCTAACTTGACCAGCTGGGATGTGGACGGCACCACAAAAGTGAGAGTCCCCCAGGAATGCTAACCTGGTCAAAAACGCACGCAAAAGTCGGATGTGTTGGCCTAAGGGTCTAGGCCCAAGGGTGCATAACAATACACCGCAATTACATCTGAAAAAACACTCCGGATGAACGCAGAAGAAGAAGAAGAAGAAGAAGAAGAAGAAGAAGAAGAAGAAGAAGAAGAAGAAGAAGAAGAAGAAGAAGAAGAAGAAGAAGAAGAAGAAGAAGAAGACTGTCATAAAACAGATGATGCATTCGCTCCAGAAACAAAGGCAAACCACGCATTTATTTGAGATATTCGATGTAGATAATGACTTATTTGGGCATGTCATGAAGAAAATTAAATTTGAAAAAACTCGCAAACTCAATAGGAGAAAAGGCCTGCGGAAGACAAAGCGATCAATACGTAGATGGCTTGGCCAAATGGCACAATCGGAAGAGTAACACGGGCATGACTAGAAACTAGTTGACATGTGAGATGGCGAATCACGATGGCCTGCGCATATCGGCATGATACATGATGATAATGAGGTTACGTGAATCAGATATACAGATAAAGGCATGGTAGATATTGACGTATGGGTGAAACGTGGTAGATACGAATAAACTGCTTCATCTCTCGAGTCGCGGTAGTGAAGAAGCTAGTACACTCGCCTGTCTTGTATGTGTTCTTGGGTTCATATTTTCCTCATTACAGGGATTATATTTCTGATAGAATGACACCAAGGTCGACCCAGTCTCGTAACATGCAAAGGCGATCTTGAAATAATCATAATTATCTTCCCCCTGGAAACCTGGAAACCCTAAAATTTCCCCCTGGGGGGGGGGGGGGGGGGGGGGGGGGGGGGGGAATTCCCCACTGGTTGAGAACCACTGTCATAAGGTAAAGGACCCATGTCCGTACCCTGGGACCCAGTGGGTTTACTGTCATAAGTAAAATAAAAAAAAAAAAATTCCTTTTACACACTTTAAGGCGTTTTAAGCATATGGTGCTAGCCCCATATTGTTAGATCAATTGCCACTAGGTGGATGATAAGGTAAGTTTCCGCCGGTCGTCTATGCTACCCGAGACATGACTGGTGCCCATTTAACGCTTGTTCGACCTGAAAGCCCAAGTCACTTTGTAAAATTTGTATCAGCCCCGATGTGGGTCGAAGGCATGACCACGGGATCGACAGGTGAGCATGGGTATACGCATTTGGCACCATGTTTTTATAGACCAATCGGCACTAAACGACTTGTGCCATCAGGATCTCGCCGGTCGCTTTTACTTTCCTGAGCATATTCTAGTTGCCATTTTAGGCTGGGTCGCGCGGGGTGCAATGCAGGTCACTTAAAATTATTCCTTCTCTGATGGGGATTCCAATATCTGCCCTGCAAGCAAGCGTGCAGGTCACTGCTCTCCCGCAGATCTCGAAGTGGCCCTCGTGACCCAAATTCACCCCAACCCAAACCACGTAAAATGTTTCGTAGACTCCTCCTCTCTTGTGACGAATTAGCACGACAGAATAATGTTTCCAAAACAAACATGTCTCACGTGCTCTCCGAGACTCGTGTGCTGGGGCTGCTCAGGTTTCCGCAGGCTACAATAAACAAGTGTACTTTCAACAAATGCAGGTGTACACTGGCAGTGTTGGGTTTACTTGGACAGAGACTTACTGGCCGCTTGCCAAAGCAGTCGCCATTTGGTGTATGGGATAGGATTAAATTTCACTTTTGATAAACCCAGATCCTTTGCTTTACAACAAGAACGACATTGGGTTGTCAAACGTAGGAAACACGCCAACACTGAGAACAAAAACGACATTAATTACAACAAACACAACAACAACAACAACAACAACAACAACAGCAGCAACTACTACTACTACTACTACTACTACTACTACTACTACTACTACTACTACTACTACTACTACTACTATATTTGAGGATTAGAGTTCGTGATTTTTGAAAGAAAAAAAAAATACTAGTAGGCTAACAGCTCGGTCACCAGTTCCAGGTGAAAGGACAAACTTTGGACAGCATTGTCTTGTCAATTTTTCCCATATCCACAAAGTTTCCCCAGGACAACAGTAATAGGGAATCAATCTCGTAATCATATGATACTTGTAATAGTTCGTCCGAATCGTTAGGTCGGGCTGACATGTTAGAGATTTTCGTGTGCTCCAATCACATCCGGACGGGGATGTTTTTTACTTGGACTGGGCTTCCAGATCTATTGAGCCTGACCCAGCCTAAAATTGGTATCGTGAAATTTTATGGGAGGTAAAGTCGACCGACATTATATTGACCTTATCACTCAGCAAGTACTAACTGGTCTACAAAATATAGGGATAGTACCGTATACCAACTAGGTCTATGGGCTGTGAAAAGAGTTCTATGCATATTTAACTGACTGTCTGCCAAACAAAAATTGGGTCCTGACCAAACATAAATTTATGGCAGAAAATTGGAAGTAGGGGTGTCACAATAATGTTGTGAAAATGGTTAAAATTGTAGCAGATATATTGCATTATACATCAAATTAAAGGGGATTGCACAAGGAACATGTTAGTTTTGCTACTGTTGCTATAGGTTAGAAATATAATAAAAATAATAATATAATTTGTAAAATCATTTGAAATTAAAGAGGTAAAAATTATTTAAAAATTGCACTTATCAAGGTGTTTTCTATACTCCTCTGCTGCTAATCCTGTTTAATTTACTGAATAATGAAACAAACACCACTTGTCTTCAACAATTAAATTTTATTCAATCTCAGCCACTTATTACTTCTATTCACTCTGTCTTATACTTTTAATGTTTCCGCTCATGTTATTGCTACTTTAGCTTTTTTCTAAATCCAGACAGTTGTTACTTTAACTTCTACTAACCCAGCTGTGTTATTGCTTTCAAATAACAACGTGACAGTGTGACAGTGTGACAGGAAGAGTTCTTTTTTCTGCCCTTTGTTCCCGAAAAGGCATAGACCTTCATCCAACTCACGTAAGCCGTCTTATATTTTGCTATCCCTTATTAATCTCTCTCTCTCTCTCTCTCTCTCTCTCTCTCTCTCTCTCTCTCTCTCTCTCTCTCTCTCTCTCTCTCTCTCTCTCCTGTTTGTGTTAGGCATTCTTCTATTTTGAACTCAAGCGTAATCCATACACACTTCTAGTAGCACTGGACTGAATTGTGCGTGTTGATTAGTTCTCCCTTTTACCAGTGGCACTCGCCATGAGGCGAGCACACTCCAACTTCAGAGGTACTTGTACTTTGCGTCCCTCTATATTACTTGCGTTATACATTCCAGACGAGGGAGGTTCTAGTTATACTATTTTCAGGTGTTCTCAGTGCATCTCTTTTCCGGCGCCAGCGTCCTTTTCTCACCTCTCGAATCGTTGCAATCTGTGTAGTTCTCTCCCTAAGCTCTACATTAGTTGTTTTTTTTCGTTCTCTCGCTTCGAACTCAAGCGTAGTCTATACACGCGCTACTAATTCTAGTGCACTAGACTGATCTTTGCGTGTGGATTAGCGTTCCCTAATGCCATTGTCCCTCGTCATCAGGAGAACCCACTCCGACTTCTGAGGAACTTGAATTTACTTCTTCAAGTTAAGGACTGAAAGCCAACTTTTAAAGAATTTTTGTTTGTAGTTTATTAGAAATATAGCTCCATATTTCTTATTCATTCAAAAATACGTGTTAAACACTTGAGTTAAATATAAGAAGTTTGATAACAGTGTTAACTTCTCCACAAATTTTCCATACCTATGAAAGCAAGATCCTGTTGTCTTTTGTATTATTATTGTGATATCTCTACCTGCCCCGCCATCTTTGTCTAGATTGCTACCTAAATATTTGTATGATTCTAACTCTTGAAGTGAGGTTTCATCAAGGAAGATCGACTGGAGGAGTTAGTGTATTGTTATTCTGTTTTTTTTTTTTCTCTGCCCGAAAATCTGTTAGTTTATCATCTCTCTGCGGTAACGCCATTCGTCAAAAATCAGATAGGAGAAGCCTGGACAATTGATGACCCCACCCCCACTTCCAGGTGTCCGTCTAGCCGTGGTCTACTCATTTTTCTCCTGTCTGGTATGATAGCTAGCGTGAGCCCCGCACGTGCACAAATACGGGACACAATCCGCAGCCAGCGTCGCCATCAAATATGCTCTCACTGTGGCTAATTGGGCCGGCTTTCTCCACTTTTGATCCTAGTCACACAAAGAAACCGGAGAAGTTGCTAATGCTAAAAGTTCCCTTGTATAAAACCGAAACATTTTCAGAGACAAAAGGTTGCCGTGTCTGCGTGTGGCCTCAGTGACAAATACATCACTCCGTGAACTTCTTTTTTTTAGCATGCTTCTGATAATTGCCATGGGGTTGAAAGAGTGAAATATTGACTATTAGATAGACAGGACATGGGAAATACATTCACAGGTATTGATTGGTAGTTATAGAAGTAGAACAACGAAATGCAGATCAGAGGATATACTAGACGATATAGAATTCAAAGCTGTAGTCAACCCGGGATTCGAACTTGCCGCCTCTGAATTATGATTACGAATATCTGTAGAATAAATAAGAGAAGTTTTACGCAAGGGCAACTAGATGTACTAGAATATCATCACTATTATCGAGGGGAATAAATGACAACGGATGAAGAGAAACACTAGTCAGGCTTAGAGGAATATCAGCCAGGCCTAGATGAATATTAGCCATGCCTAGAGGAACATTAGCCAGGCCTAGAAGAACATTAGCCAAGCCTAGCGGAACATTAGCCATGCCTAGAGGAACATTAGCCAAGCCTAGAGGAATATCAACCAGGCCTAGAGAAATAAAAGTCAGGCTTAAAGGAATATCCACCAAGCCTCGCGGAACATTAGCCAGGCCTAGAGGAATATCAGCCAGGCCTAGAGAAATAATAGTCAGGCTTAAATGAATATTCACCAGGCCTAGAGGAACATTAGCCAGGCCTAGCGGAATATCAACCAGGCCTAAAGGAATATTAGCCATGCTTAGAGGAATATTATCTAAGCCCAGAGGAACATTAACCAAGCCTAGAGGAGCCCAACCAGGCATAAAGGAATATTATCCAAGCCTAGAGGAACATTAGCCTGGCTTAGAGGAATATCAGCCAGGCCTAGAGGAATATCAGCCAGGCCTAGAGGAATATTAGCCAAGACTAGAGGAATATTAGCCCGGCCTAGAGGAATGTTAGCCAGGTCTAGTGGAACATTAGCTAGGCAAAGAGGAATATCAGCCAGGCCTAGAGGAATATCAGCCAGGCCTAGAGGAATATTAGCCAAGACTAGAGGAATATTAGCCCGGCCTAGAGGAATGTTAGCCAGGTCTAGTGGAACATTAGCTAGGCAAAGAGGAATATCAGCCAGGCCTAGAGGAATTATTAGGCAGGCCTAGAGGAATATTAGCCAGGCGTGTCATCTGTCTGAATCCACAACTATGAAATATGGCCACTTTTCGCCAGTCATTTTTATCTCACTATATATTCTTAATAAGAGAATACATTTTGTCCACATTCATTATTATTATCGACTATGCATTGTATTGCCGGTCTCTCTGGCCGAGGGGTAACAACACTTTCTCCGCAATCCCGTTTATCACGCAGAGTCTCGTAGCGGGCGAGAACTGGGAGCGGTTCGTCCCCCGCTGGTGACTTGCGGCATAACTGAGCCGGCCGCTCAGAAAGCAATGGCAAACTACTGAGCTTAATCTTGCCAAGAAATCAACAGACAGCTGAAAGATGCAGCTGTTGACAGCGATGTCCTGTAAAGGATATGCGGGGAAAAAATACATTGTATTATGAAGACAATAACTGCCGCCAGAAGTGAAACTCAGTGGAATCTGACAAAGCAGTTCGATGATGTGGACTTCTCTGATGCTATTGGCCAGCAGTCTTACATAAGAAATCACATGCACGATAAATTAAACATACTTGGTTGAAGGCAACAATAACTGGGGCTAAAAATACACAGGGGACAGACAGAGATAACGAAAATAAACCAAGCAAATGATAACACTATCTCCTTTGGTGAAACCCCACTTGAAGAGTGTTGATCATACACCTATTTACACAGTTTTAAACAGCGATTGCAAAGAATAATACAATGTCCGAGTTAGATGTGTCGGAAATGAGCAAAAGTAAATCCAACGAAATATTGCGGTGTTAAGGGACATCTTCATGTCTACGCGACTTTCTTCTTCGACTTGTCGCCATAACCATCCCTGGGAAATAAAAATCAGTGTAAACATTTTGAGAATTCTCTCACAGGAGATGTGACTGGAGATTATTGCATATATACACGTTCTACGATCAATGTACATCACAAACATCATTTTAATAATTTAGGTCAAGGAATAAATTAGGAGGGTAAACTCATAAATACCTTAATTCTACACTCGAGAATCTCAGTATACAACCAATACCCGGGAAGGTCAACAAATGCCTGAAGAAGTCGTATGTGTCGGCCGAAAGGTTCAAATATCGCAGCTCAGCTGTAAAAAAACACAATGCAATTACGTCTAAAACAACATTCCGAACGAACGCAGAAGAAAATGAAGTATACAACCAGTCAGCATGTCTTGATCAGTAGGATCCGCCACCTGATGATAATGACATTGCCACTTCACATAATATACACACGTGATATGTCGATTAAAAGGTTTCCATCTCGTGGTCGTGGTAGTTTTTCACTATACCATCAATGGGTAATTAGATAACGAGCTATCAGGAATTGTAGCTAATCCACATGTAGATCTTCTCCCGCTGTTTATGCTACACCTCGACACCGCAAGGTACAAGAGGAACAAGATGAGATGAGATAGGTATTACTTGTTAGCCATACCTCTGCTGACTAGTTTCAAACGACACAAGTATTCCATCACTACAGAAGATGTGAATCAGGTCAGCATGTTCAGGATGTGTGTATTAGATGATTGCGAGCTCCAAAACGAATATATAACTAAAGCTTGCTGTTAAATGTTAGGACAGGGGCATTTGAAGCTGCGGCTCTCACTATCCCCTAACTAAACCACATATGCAGGTTGTACACAGTGAACATCACAATATTTTGTCTGAAATTACAAAACTGTCCCAGACAAATTTGCAAATCAAACAAAAATTTACACTCAACAATGAAGAAATTGAACATGTCACTCATTTGGAATATCTTGACTCAATCAGCAATCATGGGCTGTTCAAAATACGTCAGACGGAGACTTGCGATAACAGTCCGAGGTATAAACGGTATTAAGGGCAATTGGTACAATACAGGAAATAAAATTGAGAATGTACATGTTTTCTTGTGGAAACTAGCAGGTGTTAGTCATGGTCAATCTCGAAATCACTAAAGAAGAAATTCTCCGGGCTTTTGAACTTACATGGTGCAGATACATTCTTACAATACCGTTGACCAAGGAGAAGGAAAATACTGACATTCTACCAGATTTAAACAACTGATAAAAGTGGCTCATAAAGAGGATTCACTGATTTAATGCCAAACAAAATGTAAGTTTGGACCCAATAGTTTACACAATCAGGAGAACAGGTATTCTAATGGAATTTCCATTCACCGAGAACTGAAATTGCGGAAGATGCCACGAAACAAAACAAATAACACAATGACTCTAGTATAGCTATATATCGTCCCTTTGTCCTAATGACGATATAATATCCTTCAGCACTGAATCCTCGGGAAATGGAACAGTTAGTCCGTGTTACATGCCACTGTGGTGTGAAAAGAACAGCAATATAAGCATTGCTCCTGGAAGAAGTGACAGAGGTCGACTAGGACAAAGATGGAGACAAGTCTTTGAATACATACGGGCTATGAACATGAACAAGTGAGGGCGACTGGAACATGGCTCAACAAGTTTTTCGTCTGGGCTGTGATGATAACGTCGTTCTGCAAACAACCGCTACGTGATGATCCGGTAGTAGTTATTGCTTGACTCCTATTTTAATTAAACGTGTTACATTAAACACATTAGTTCTAGCTACAAGTTAAATCCTTTCTCGAACAACTATTACATGAATTCACGTGTCTCTTTAACTGATTAACTTCTATGGTAAACAGTGTGTATATTACATAACTCATTTGTTCTAATTTTTGCATAATTATCTGGCGAAGAGGAATCCAAAAATAAATACTTTCAGCCACAACAATAAAATAAAGAACGTGTTTACGCGTCTTGAGGTGCATTTAGCATATGGCGCTGGTCCCACATGTTTAGACAAGTCAACACTCGGTGGGTGATGTGGTGAGTATCACACTGACCGAAGTTATTTAATATGACATTTTCTAGTATCCATATTAAGCTGGGAGGTCAGGTCAATTTTAAAACTTCGAATCAGCTCCAATGCGTATCTAACTCACGGGATTACCAACGGGACGGCAGGCGAGCGTTTCACCGATACACCAACGCGGCTCCCACTCCCAGCCATACAGGTGATTATTGTGTCAGCAGGATCGAACAGTAAACTATCTGTCACAGAGATGATTAGCTGGCGCGTGGGTTAAACTGTGGAATAGGTAACATTTAAATTGAATAGTTGCAGGGCTTCAGTCGTCTTCCCATTACCAGGCAAGCAACTTTTTATTAATCATTTACAGTATAGTAATGACTCTGCCCATCCCTCCCCTTTGCTCAGTCACACACACACACATACACACATGCGCACGCACATCCACGCGCACGCGAGAAATCAGATGTAAGATAAATTACAGACAGCTCATCGGGATTGACAACAATTAGGTCTGAAAATTCTTATTACAAATAGAACAAATAATTAGAACAAATTAAGCAAATTATAAACCCATTTCCCTTGACGAAACTTGACTTCGAGGAGTGGAATCATATATCTATTTAGAAAGTAATATAGCCAAAGATGGTGTGGTGTATAGAACAGAAATTGGAGAGGAATTCCCCAATTCTAGAAGACCTCCTGATATAAGAAAACCCGAAACGGTTCAGTAAAACTCCCTAGGGGTGGAGACAGATTAGATAGGTGTTCTCACAGAAAGCCAAGCGGAGCACAAGAAAGCCATCGAACTTCAGATAAGACTCTCTGGATACGCTGAAAGTTCTGATTATTGTCTTGCTACATATAGCTCCATATAGATGATGTTCATTTGAACTTATTACAAATTAAAAACACATATATGAATGTAAAACACCCTGTAACCATCAAAGAAATAACCGTGGGTTATAAATTATAACAATCTATTGGGATAACCAAAAGTATTCACAATAGAAAACATGGACCACGCATGTTTTCTAAAAGTAACAATTTTGCAAGATCTTGGAGTTTTGGCGATGACGGGGGCTAAAAATAAACCGCCTAGACAGTGTGAGAATAACGGCGGCTTGATAGGGACCCGATAAATGATCTCTAATGATAAGGAGTCCGTTGTAACCATTTCTTTAAAACTGTCTCTTAACTTAACACCACAGCTCCCAATAGTCCCGTATATCACACGGATCCACTAAAATAAACAATTCGTTAATCACTAGGGTTACTAAAAGTATACAGTCCATCACAACACAGAGGTTACTAAAGATAAACAGTCCATTAAATCCCACAGAGTACCACAGGTGCAAGGTTCATCACATAAATATCCATGGTGAATATCTAGGATATCTTCACAAAATTATCTGGAGAATGTCCATAGCGTATTGGACCTTAAACCTGTCAACTCCAATGTAATAAATATGTCTTTGGTTGGCCCAGCACTCAATAAAAAAGGGATACCAACATGGTGTCATGTGTAGAGGACGCCGTGAAAACCTGAGAGGTCATTGAGGCTTAAGGGGAATTCACTCTTGAAGCAATGACAAGGCAACCCCCAGTCATCTCTCATAAATGACCCTGACTCTCTTGTACATAATATACAGCTTTCTGAAGTAGGCTCCAGTATCAGTCAAATAATGACTTTTCAGCCCAATGAAGAAATCACCGTTCCCCGTAGACAACATGTGTCAAACACTATAGTCATACACACAGAAACAATTGAAGAAAAGACAATAATCACCAAACAACAACAAAGAAAGAAAAGAGAGAGAGAGAGAGAGAGCGAGAGAGAGAGAGAGAGAGAGAGAGAGAGAGGTGAAGGGATGATTACATAAGGGCAGGTCAATCTTACCTCGCCCTGCTGGGTCTCATCTCTCCCACATCTGATACACTCCTTCCCCCCTTATCTTGACATGATATGTCTCTCTCACCAATGTCTTACGGAGGTGAATCATTCTCGTTCCTTCAAGACTCTAGTGCTGAGAATATATGGTGGACATCAGCAAGGATGATGCCATTTCTCCGTCTTGGCAGCGCTCATCTCTCCAGTATAACTGTATAGATAACCTCATATTCATGATTACATTTATAAATACATTCACTATTAATTCTCCATACATGAATACACATATAAAGAAACATAGTCTCCTCTGAATATAGAGACAAAGAAATTATAAGAGATTTTCCATGAAAGTGTCATCTATAAAAACTACAGGTGATATTATAGAACAGGCTCATGATAGTTTCTGTGGAAACATAACCACAAATGGACACTCTGAATGACTAGAGGAAGTGTAGTTCATCACTCATTTATCGTATAAAGAGAACAAGAACAATATTCAGTCACTATCTCCCTAAGCGAAGAAATAATCACCTATTCACTTACTAAGATTACTCAACAACTTCCCAAAGAAACTCACTATAAATTTAGATGTACCAGTTCTTAAGTTAACTAGGGTGTCCAACTTACCACAAGCCATTATTAATGTAAATAAAAATACAACATCACAACAACAACAACAACAACAACAACCGGATTGGCCACACATCCTGTTCCGTCAGTTCATCTCTGGTGACTGCGCCACGATATACACTTTCTTCCGGCAATTGTTGCTCCCTTATTAACATATATTTTGATAATAAGTAGTACTCTTGCCGCTTCCAATGGTAACGCTAGAATTCCCCGCGAACATGACGTCACTCTGATTGGGGGTAGAGGGTGTGATGTTCTGGAAATTGGGGTTAGAGGGGGTAAAGTTATCTGACCGTCCAATCCTTGGTGTAGACGTTACATGCTTCGTGACACTGTGAACAGAAACAATCTACAATGGGATTTCTCCAACCAGACCTTTCCCCAACCCGCTTGTATCACTCCGCAGATGTTCACTGTCGTGGTGGGGAGGGGGAGGGGGGAGAAGGGGGGATGTCCATTTCAAGCCGCCGTCAATCTCCTACTGTCTAGACCAGTGTTTCCCAACCTTTTTTGTGCCATGCCCCACTTTAGCCTTTCTAAAATTCATATTGCCCCCCTCCCCCGACCCACGCCCCCCCCCCCCCTCAACATATACATTATTTTTAATATTCAAAAATTGAAATGTTCACTAAAGAAACTTGAATGATAGGCTTTTGGAAGAAATCACTAGGTAATTATTGAGCAAACACAGTAAGTAAATTTTCAAAACATATAATGGAGAACTGAAATTCAAGTACAAAATAATTTTAATGAAAGATTTTTCTATATTATTTTAATTATTAGTAATTATTTATTATTTAGATTTAGTGAGATCCTTGCGCTTGATGCTTGCTGCAAACAGATCTTATGACAGGTTCCAATTTAGTTAACTTCAGTCTCAAGTCTCCCCGTTTTGTTATATTCAGCCGATTTCTTCCATTTTCGAATTGCCCCCCTTAACAGTCGAATTGCCCCCCTGTGGGGCGTGGGCCCCACGTTGGGAAACACTGGTCTAGACGGTTTATTTTTAGCTCCTGTCATCGCGAAAACTCCAAGATCTTGCAAAATTGTTACTTTTAGAAAACGTGTGTGATCCATTAATGTGGTGTCCATTATGGAGTCTAAATGTTGTTAGGCGCAGACATTAAAATATGTCACAGATGGGATAACAGATAGAGATATTAAAATAAATATACAAAATGCACAAGGAGCACCAAATTAGTATTGCTGTGAATCAGAAACATGGAGAAACATTGAAACAATTACTAATAAACCACAAACATATATTTAATGACGCCTATGCAGAATATTACTTTAATTGAATGAAAATATCACCAATGCGGAGTTGAGGAAGAGAACTACACAGATGTCCGCAAATCAAGATGTGAGGAACAGACGCTTGCACCGAATCAGACACGCAAAATGAAAACCTGATAGCAGTATAACTAGGAAGTCCTTTTTTCTGCAACCCACAGTGCAAACGAAATAGAGGGGTGCATAAAGACACACGGAGAAGAAAATTGCAGAGATTAATAATTTGAGGATAACATGGGAGGGAACTGCAGGAGATATCAAAAGTAGGGCAGTTTGCCATTAGCTGGATGAGAGGGCCTATGCCTCAATATGGGTTATAGATCATAAGAGGAAATTAAAGGACACTGTTTTGCACTTTATTGGCTCTATAGTGTTCGCGTCATCGGCATTCGAAGTACCATATGGTCGGTGTCGCACCGGTCGCTTTCACTTCCTAGAACATTTTCTGGTACCCTTGGTAAGCTGGGCCGACCTGGGAACCAAAGTCCAGCACGATAAGAATTCAAACACATGACCGACGGGTGGGCAGGCAGGAGTGCTAGCCACTGCACAGCTGTGGCTACCTTTATGCCCTTGGTTTCCTCATTCAGTCCCCGTCCCCCATTTTTTTTTCTATTTGTTGACATGAAACGATGACTCAGCTTTCACGAACAGACAAGAACAGTATTATCCAGTGATGCATGAGCTTTCATTAAAAACTGTTTTCTTCTGTTTAATAAAAAGTGATGCCCCAGTGTGTGTTTTCGATTGTTTTAGCGCCATTCCGTGTAATAATTATGAAGTGTCGTCGTGTTTAATCATCGATCAATGTTGTGATGTGTAATAATCATTGAGTACCTATTTGAGCAATCATCACTCAGTGCCGGCAGAGTCATTATCATTGAGTTTCGTGCTATATAGTCATCATTTAGTAACTAGTTATTTAACTATCACTGAGTGCCTGTAGAGTCATTATAATTGAGTATCGTTTTGAGTAATAATAATTGAATACCTAGTTGAACCGTCATCACTCAGTATCTGCAGAGTCATTACCGTTGAGTATAATGCTGTGCAGCAGTTCCATAGATGAAGATTTTAAAAAAGTCAGTTGTATATACTTTACAGGACGTCGCAGTCAACACCAGCATTGTTTGCTGATGTGATCCCTTGGCAAGTTTACTTTCAGTAGTTTGCCATTGCTTGATGAAGATATTCTTTGCAATTTATCTGCGTCAATCGAGGTGAGCAAGAGTTATATGAGATATATTGAACCAGTCCTGATGTGTGGAAACGAATCATGGATAATTAGCAGACGAATGAGAAATTATGTGGAAGCTGGGGAGATGTGGTTTTATAGAAGAATGATGAGAACACAATGAACGAATAGAAAAAGTAATAAAGATATGTTGAAAAAAGTTAACTCTTACAGAGAACTGGTTACTCGCATCACAAAAAGACAGTCCACACTCTTTGAGCGTGTCATGAGAAGGGAAAAGCTAGAGTATGTCGTTACCTAAGGTAAGCTGAGGGGGTAAGAGGCAGAGGAGACTAAAAGAGAAGATGCTAGCCAATTTGACATCATATCAGGCAGGAACATCAAGTATCACAAATGATTGACAGCACACGAGATAGACGGCTGATGGAAGATCTATCACCAGCACTACACGACATAGACTATTAGAAGAAGGTCGTGCTAAGTAATAATTGTGTCACATTTTTTGTGTGTTCGCATATCCTTTACAGGACATCGCTGTCAACATCAGTGTCAAAGACTGAAGGAAGAGGTCTGAGGTCTACCTCAAGATAGAAGACCACCGGGAAGAGTGGTCAACCTCAAGTAGATTAGAGGTAACACAGTGCCCCGATATGAGGGCAGGGTAGGTGATAGGAAGGGGGACTATTAACTAGTTCTCTCATGAGACACGGAGGCGTCGACCAGATAATTAGTACTCTGGTCACGACAGAATCACGCCTACGTGATAGCCACGAAGAAGGGATTGCCACTCAATAGGAAACGGCTGCTATACGCGTGCTGAGTGTGAACAGCACGCAAAAAGCCGAAGGGCGTACAAGGTCCCTTCCGCGTGCTGTGTAGCCACGCGTGTAGGAAAGTGAGACTGGGGACTGACTTCGTAGCGAGTGCACCGTTTAGTGTCGATAGGGGTTTTTCTGTAGCCAAATAGATAGATATTAGCAATAGGGTTAGGAAACTAGTGATAGGCAATTCTGTGGCTTTGTGTGTGATTTGATAGCGACTGTTTTGTAAATGTAAAGAGCCAACGGCAATAAAATGTATCATCCATTTCCTCTCACACGACTTGCAAGTTCCTTGTGTGGTGCGAGAGAAGTAATCCTATGATGCCCGAAACATCGGTTGATGACAGGCTAGGATTAACGTGGTGTCAGAAGTGTGGCTTGGACGAAAGTTCAAGCTAATACACTCACCCACAGCTCTAGACTAAGGTTACAAGTAGTGAATTACAGCGTTTAATTTGTGTCAGTGACTGATGACGTGTGCAGACTAGAACAAGTTGCGAGCTGAGCTGTGCCTATCGTGACAAAATAATGTTTATTTGTGTTTATTGAAATATTATGTACTTAAATCATGTGTTCTTCGAAGTTGTAAGTATTGATATTATGATTTTTTCTCATTTAATTATATATTTACTTATTTGTTTATGAATAATTATCAAATATGATTCATGGCGGAGCGATACACAAGCCGGCGACATTATCGATTTTTGCAAGCTAAAAATAGCGCTGCGCCTCTGATGTATTGCGATTGACAAGCAGTCGTTTTACGCCATTTGCATTCAGCATCTGATTGTTTACAAATCGCCAAACTGCTGCCCGCCTGAATCTGTGCTTTATATTAACTATTATTTATTTATTTAAGTTATTGAATGATTATATTTATTTATTTACACATTATTATTACATTTATATTTATTTCAAAGCAGTTATTGATTATTTTTTTTTTCGTACTTTTTCTATTTCTTTACCGTCGCGATGGCACTACTTTTGGCTATGCAAATTAGACTTGGTCTGCACAACACTTCCATAGATTAAACTAGATTAGGGACGAAAGGCATAAAACGTTAGAACGAAGACAGGACATTGACAATTAATATTAATTTAAATACATTGTATTTGTCCGGGGGCATGTCATTGTCATTGTACCGATTTGTCAAAAATAATATGTCGTTTGCAATTTGTTAATTGGTGCTGCTCTTGTGAACCAGGGTAACAACAACTGAGTAAAAAAGTAACTCGTGTGTATGCCGCAGTGCCAAACGATTGCACCTGAGTAACCAAACGATTGTACCTTGATTTTCTACAACGTGAAGATGAGTATATCCTACGTATTTGGCATGCAATGTGATTAATAATGCATCTCTTTTTCAGCTTGTGATGCATTAGCATATTTTTGTGCTCTGTTTTTCAGGAAAAAAATTTCCAGGTTATAAACTAGCAGTACAATTTGTAGTGCTCAGAGATTAAAGAACATAACATATCTAAGATAAATAAGCCTTATCTAAGATAAATAATTGAATACATAGTCGAGTGCCTGTCAAATCTATCTAATCTCCCAACAACATGGCAACGTTAGATGACTTTATAAAAGCTGGCAAGGAGTTACAATACACGGGAAAGGAGCTAGAACTATATGCTGATCAAAAATTTAAGGAAGCAAAAGATGCTGAGAGAGATGAACGTGCACGAGAAAGAGAACAGGAAAGACAACATCAATTAGAAAGGGAAGCACGAGAAAGACAACACCAAAAGGAGATTAAGCAACAACAGCTAGAACATGATAAGGAGATTAAGCAACAACAGTTAGATCAGGAAAAAGAATTAAAGCAAAAGCAATTAGATCAGGAGAAAGAATTAAAACAAAAAGACTTAGAAATAAAACAAAGAGAAATAGATGAAATGGCAAGAGTGAAAGAAAAACAAATACAAGTTGAATCAGAGACACAGTTAAAGATGAAAGGTATGGATGTAGACTCACACGTAGAGATCTCTGCTACTAAATTAAAAAGTCAACAAGAAGAAAATAAGTTCAATAAATACAAAAATATTATCAAACCATTCTGTAAAGAAGATTCCATATCAGCCTGGACAGAAAATGTCGAGTATCAGTTTAAATACCACCAAGTTCCAATAGAGATGTGGGCTATGATTTATATGAAGAACCTGAGTGGTGAGCCCCTTAAAGTGATAGAATCTATACCAACTGATCTTAGATCTAACTATCAGTACATCCATGATAGGATAATGCAACACTTTTTACTTGATGCCCCTGGATATCAGGTTCAGTTCTCAAATTTAAAACCAAAACCTAGTGAGACTTTCATTGATTACGTCTCAAATGTCCAAAGTGTACTAAATAGGTGGCTTAACGCAGCTAACATAGGAAAAGACTTTGATAAACTTAAAAATCTAATAGCCATGGATAAAGTCATATCCACTATACCATCTCCTTTTGCTAAATTCCTGCAGCAGTCAGACATTGAGACCATAGAACAATTTGAAAAGAAAGGCTCTGCATATTTTTCTTCAAATAGAGATATTTTTAAGACTTCAGATAGCAACTCTGAAATAGTTTCTTTTGTAAAGGACCAACCTAAAAACTATCAGAGTAATAGAAAACCATTTCATAAAGTCGACAAGAAAGATAAGAAAGTGTCAAAATGTATCTACTGTCAACTTTTGCATGACACTTATTCTATGTGTGACAAATCGCCTAATTATCCGGCACATCTTGAGAATGTCATTAAGAAGCAACAAAACAAAAGAACTGCATACAGGCGTGCAGTCAAATGCTTCTTCTGTTCCAGCTACGGCCATTATTCAAATAAGTGCCTGGGCCACCAACGTATGAAAGCCAACAATGCTATTTTGATTGATACATCTTCTGATAGTGGTAGTGAGACTGAGTGTGAAGTTGAGAATGTAATACCTTTTAAGCAATCTGAAGATGTTTGTTGTGTGAATGATGTATTAATCTTTGACAATTGTGACCAATGTCACCAATTTCATGCAGACGGCAAACTTACATGTGGGCATATTGTAACATCCTCTGTAGAGAATGCAAATGCAGTTATAGCCTCCAGAGGCAATCTATTGTTTCACTCTGCAATGGTCAATGAGAAGCCATGCCGATGTCTGCTTGACAGTGGGAGCTCTATTATTGGTGTGAAAAAGGAACTTGTTAATCCAAAGGATTATACTGGTGACTCTGTAAAATGCCGGACTTTCTCTGGTAATATAGAAACCTATCCTCTGGCAAGAGCCCGTATAAACACCCCGTTCCTTTCTGGTACCTTTACATGTGCAATTCTAGACAACCCTTGCACTGATTTAATTCTTGGGTGTCTACCCCAGCTAAGGCACTGTACAGATGAAGAAATATCTGTCTGGGAGGAGAAGAATGGTTTCACTCCAGTGAACAGTACAGATATCCTCAAACATCACAGTCCTAATAAAAGTGCTAGACCCATAATACTTGAAACTGATCAAGACGTAACTGGTGCTACTACCAGACAAGCAGAATAAAATGGTAACTTCATGGCAAGGGCCTTTCAAGGTGATACATCAAATTTCAGATGTTGACTATGAAATATCGATAAACGGACACTTAAAGATATTCCATGTCAACATGTTGAAACCTTACTTTTCACGACAAGAGACAGAAGTAGAGACAGACGAACACAATGCATCGACACCTAGTGATGAGACGACAGACGTACACAACGCAACTACACTAGTTAGCGAGACTTGCAAATCCGACGAGGTGCATACACTTAATGAGAATACAGAATACGCACTTAGCACCACTACCGTACTGAATCAGGTAGACGACGACGGAATGGAACTACCTGTTCCCATTGTAGACAAGACTGCAACATTGGATAGCATACGGATAGAACAGGGACTAACAGACGGTCAACGACGACAATTAATAGAATTAGTGACGGAGTATAAAGACATATTTTCTGACATTCCAGGTAGGACGGACAGAATCGAGCACTCCATTCTTCTTTCAGGACTCTAAGCCTATCAAATGCAGGCCGTACTCTATCCCACTCAGCTATAGAGAAAATCTAAATAAGGAAATTCTTAATTTAGAAGCTAGTGGGATCATTCAGAAATCTACATCTAAGTACTCCTTTCCAATAGTCCTTGTTAAGAAAAAAGACTCCACAATTCGTTTGTGTGTGGACTATAGAAAACTCAACAACGTCACTAAGATCGACGCAGAACCAATTCCTTCCTGCGAAGATCTTATTCTTGACATGTCCACCTCCAAAATCTTTTCTAAATTAGATCTGACTAAGGGATATTGGCAGGTCCCTATGCAGACTAACTCCATTCATCTTACTGCTTTTTCAACACCTTTAGGACTTTACGAGTGGCGTTTTCTTCCTTTTGGACTTCGAAACGCCCCTGCCACTTTCGTACGCTTAACAAGGGATCTACTTCATGGAGTGACGAATACAGTGACGTATATAGATGATATATGTGTCCATACAGATGACTGGACAACACACTTACTGAAACTAAGACATGTCTTCGATAGGTTGCGACTCTTCGGTCTCACTGTCAAACCGAGCAAAGTCGAATTGGGCCTACAAGAAATTGATTTTTTGGATCATTTCATTTCACAAGGTCAACTTAAAACTGACAATAGAATTATTACCAAAATTATGAACCTGACCATGCCTACAACAAAGAAGCAGGTCAGAAGCCTTTTGGGGTTAGTAAATTACTATAGCAAGTTCATACCAAACTTAGCTGAAATTACAAGTGTATTTTCAAGTGTTTTAAAAGCATCTGTAAAATTAGATGTCAAAGATGCATTATTAATTTCTGCATTGTCAAAATTGAAAATCCTGTTTAGTAATGTACCAATCCTCCGCCTGCCTAATCCTGGGCTCGTTTATTATCTTAGGACAGATGCCAGCATGATCTCCATCGCTGCAGTATTAGGCCAATTTTATGATGGCATCTTCCATCCGATTTGCTACGTGAGCCGCAAGATCACACCTGCTGAGTCCAGATATTCCATATCAGAGTTGGAAGCCCTTAGCGTCATCTATGCGGTGAGGAAGCTGCATCGATTTCTAGCGGGTGTTCACTTCGTTGTCCAGACTGACAACTCCCCGAATCACGGTCATACAAAGTGGTGTCCATCGGAATGACCGTATCTACATGTGGTCGTTAATACTCCAAAATTATACTTTTAGTATAGAGCATATTAAGGGTACGGACATTCTGGCTGATACCCTGAGTCGACCATCTGAGGTAGAAATACCGGAGATTCCACATGAGAATGTAGAGTAATAAAGGGTAGAGTAGTACATTAGAATATTCTATGTGATGTAGATTACGAATACATAGACATTATGTTCTGAACCATGTACTAAGAACAGTGAACTACCATATGTCCGTAGACATCAAGATAAGAACTGTGCTTCGAAAACAAGGATATCACCGTGTGAACTAAGACAGCTCGTTACATTCTACGCTCCATATATGTGCCGGTGAACCATATGTGTAAGCATAGAAGAACAGTGTCAGAACAGTACATAAATAACAGACACGAAAATACTTGTCTACGACACCAACGAACTCTACAGGTGCAATTCCCATAGGACACAAGTATGACTGTGCAATGTAATTAATATACTCAGGCCAATTGTGTATATATATCATGCCTATGAAATCAATTTCTAAACATTAAGGCCACAACTAACCTGAGGTAATTGAATACCATGTATATATAAACTTATTGTGATATGTATTATAACATTTTAATATAGTGATAAATTAGAGTTAGATTAGGTCACTCTAAGATACATTTGGATTTAGGAAATATAATAGTTTTCATTTTTTTTATTAGTTTAGATAGATCATTAATTTACCCAATTACTTAGCTTAAAATTAGATTAGGATAGTAATTTAGACTTAATAACATCTAATTATAAACTAGAATTAAAGCTTAGATAGTAATAGTACCATTTAGTTTGTTACAATTCATTTAGTTTCACTCCATTTGAGTTCATTCCATCTTAATGAACCAGTCCATTTAACAAACTTATTCACTTAGTATTATGATTAGTTTACACCGTATAAGATAAAAGGATTATACACATAAACATACATCATTTACACCATTTAGAGTAAAAATATCAATCATATATTAGTTTTTTCATTTAAAAACATGTATTTATAATTTTCAGCATTCCCATGTGAGAAAGGTACATAAGGTTATTACATTTCACATTACCCATTTCAGAAAGGTACATAACTCATCTCACATCAATTTCATTTTAAATAGGTTAGATTACTTCCCTTAAATTAGATGACAGTAGGTAACACATTAAATCCATATGTATAGAGCTATAGTAATATGTCATTATTTAGAGTATTATTTCAGTAGAATGTAGTTATTAATAATACCAGGGGACAAACCATCAAACCCTTTCTCTTACATGTAAATATGGTGTAAATACATGACTCGTGCAGCAATTTACGCACAGTCATGAGCTCAACTTTGTCAAACTGAGCCAAACTTGTACAGTGTCACTCCAAGGTTATTTAAATAATTGTGAGGGTTAAAAGATGTGTGACAGAAGTGTGAAATTGAGAGCGGATAGTAAATTATACACGAGAGAGTGAGATCAGTCCAGCGGATTTTTTCTGCCGCTCAACGCGACTTTTTATTTGTTGTCTGCGTCAGGTGTTTGCTTTCAATGTTGAAAATGTGCTAGTGTTGAATGTATTGTGTGTAGTTTAGTGTAGATCTTAGAGAAAGTATTTTAAGTCTCATAAGACGGAAACGTAGTCACGAATTAGTGTTATACACTTGTTTTGTGGCCACATTTAACCGAAATTATGCACTTGAAAACTAAACTTACATACACATGATAGATAGACACATAGGTTAGAAATTAGATTATACTATTAGTTAGATTCAAACACGCAAACATCCAGGAAAAACAAACATGTAAATTACATACATTTTTGGTAAATCAAAGGGAGATAACTCTGGGTCAGGGGACACAATAGACAACGAAACTCTAACTTAACAGTGAAAGATAACTTTACACGCGGAAGCGATATAGGTAAAGCCTGTCGCACACATCTTGTGTAATGGTTGTTTAATATTATATGGGGGACATGAAGCAATTCATGTGTTGACCCTAAGAAAGTCAACTTTGTATGGGTAGTGAGTTAATTTACTATTTGAGGGCAGGTCTTATAAGACAACGGTCCGGTTCAGACATACCTCTAATTAATATAATATTGCGATTGAGAATAGGGCTCACGCCAACCAGACAAGTTTGTGGCGATTGCCAGTAGCCAAGTAACAGTGATACTACATTGTGACAATAGTCAGTAGAAGTCTATTCAGTTACCCAAAACCAGGTTATCAACAGTCTTTGACAAAAAATTAGATACACTAATTTTTAGAAACCTCTTGCGTCACAACCAATGAGTCAAAGTTGATGACGCAACACAGGAGGGGAGGGTGTGTGTCAAAGACTGAAGGAGAGGTCTACCTCAAGATAGAAGACCACCGGGAAGAGTGGTTAACCTCAAGTAGATTAGAGGTAACACAGTGCCCCGATATGAGGGCAGGGTAGGTGATAGGAAGGGGGACTATTAACTAGTTCTCTCATGAGACACGGAGGCGTCGACCAGATAGTTAGCACTCTGGATCACGACAGAAGTCACGCCTACGTGATAGCCACAGAGAAATGGATTGCCACTCAATAGGAAACGGCTGCTGTACGCGTGCTGAGTGTGATAGCACGCAAAAAGCCGAAGGACGTACAAGGTCCTCCGCGTGCTGTGTAGCCACGCGTGTAGGAAAGTCAGACTGGGGACTGACTTCGTAGCGAGTGCACCGTTTAGTGTCGATAGGGGTTTTTCTGTAGCCAAATAGATAGATATTAGCAATAGGGTTAGGAAACTAGTGATAGGCAATTCTGTGGCTTTGTGTGTGATTTGATAGCGACTGTTTTGTAAATGTAAAGAGCCAACGGCAATAAAATGTATCATCCATTTCCTCTCACACGACTTGCAAGTTCCTTGTGTGGCGCGAGAGAAGTAATCCTATGATGCCTGAAACATCGGTTGATGACAATCAGCATCTTTCAATTAATTGTTATTTCTTGGCAAGATTACGCTCAGTAGTTTGCCACTGCTTTCTGAGCGGCCGGCTCACATACCCCGTAAGCCACTAACGCGGCGAGAACCGCTACCGATTCTCGCGCAAGTTACGTTCCTCACGTGGGTATACGGGATTACGGAGAAAGTCGCTACATATCAGCCACTGCCTGAAGAGTTATCATTATCCAGTGTTTTCCCAAGCAATCATCACTCAATATCTTGTCGAGAAACCAGCATGCAGAGCGTGCCGAGTAATGTAAGTCGGTGTTTCCCATCAAAGATCCCACGTTTCTATAGTCCCAGAACTGTGCTTGTGATTCCTTTCTGGTTGTATCACGTGTCTGGTCTCATTTTTCTTTGTCAATCAATCAATCAGGTGCCGTCTCCACAATGAAGGAGATGGATCTCCAACACTGACTGTAATTCTGCCAGGCTGATTGATGTTCGTCCATCTTTTGATGTTATCTTCCCACTTGTATCGTTGTCTACCTCTTGCTTGCTTACCCCCAACCTTGCCTCCCAGTATGGTTTTTATAAGAGTATCATGTCTTTTAACGTGGCCGAAATATTTAACTTGCCTCCTCTTTATTTCTTTCATCAACTCTCTCTCTCTCTCTCTCTCTCTCTCTCTCTCTCTCTCTCTCTCTCTCTCTCTCTCTCTCTCTCTCTCTCTCTCTCTCTCTCTCTCTCTCTCTTCATTCCCAGTTTTTCTAGAACCTCTGCATTTGATTGTTTTTGTTTCCATGAAATACGACTTAATCTTCTGTATATCCACATCTCCAGGCCTTCTGTACGACTTACTAGTTGTTAGTTCAATGTCCAGGCTTCTGCGCCATACACTAGTGTTGAATATACGTAGCATTTGACAGTTCTCATTTTTAATGCGTTATTGATATCTCTAAATGTTAAAACAGATTTCATGCCGTTGAAAGCATTTTTGGCCATTCATATTCTCTTTTTTTTATTTCTATTTCACTTCTGCCATTATCTGTTATTATATGTCCAAGATAAGAGAAACTTGTTACTTGTTCTTGTATTTCCCCGTTTACTGTGATGTTCATTGATAACCTTTCCTTTTCACTGCTAATTATCACAGTTTTTTTATTTTTTTTTGATTTTTTTTTTTTTGGTGTGTATTATGCGAAATGTTCACCAATATTCGTGAATGTATTTGTTCATGTCAATTAAATGTATGTAGCTGTAATAGAATTGAACATCTGTATTGTTTGACTCGCTGCATCTCATTCGAAGTTTCCTGTTGATAATGTTATTGGCTTGTATTGTCTTTTCTCCTTTGCTGTATTTATTAGTGTATTGTGTTTTTGCTTTTGTTGTTGCTGCTACTAATGTCCTGGTGATCTTTTACATAAGTTACTTAGAACTTTTTTTTTTTTTTTTGCGGCAGATCAGCGTTGAATTGTTTTAAAAGTTTTATGATTTTTACTTACTTTCAGTAGTTTGCCCTTGATTTCTGAACGGCCGACTCTGGTACTATTATGAAAGTCAATGCAAAGCGATCTGGTCCCAGAGTCGACTGTGGCTAATGTGCAACTCGTTTTGTCGTGGTTGTGTAGCAGCGTTCACTACCCCTAGGCCACAAATGTCGACACTGGATACACAGGACGTCCGAAAAGTCGATAGTTAACGACAACACATCGGTGACGAAACAAGTGGAGACGAAAAGTTCGATTCATAGTCTAGGCGCCGCTTTGAATCCCAGTTTAGGCACAGCGTTAAAAATTTTGGGTTTTATTTAAACAAATTTGTCTTCTAATTGTTATTTTTTCTTTATATTTTAAAACAATGCCCAACAATGCATTGGCAGATATGCCTCAGGTTATTACCATGACCTCAGATAATTTCTAGCAAGTGGCACTCAACTTGGGAATAGTTGCTTGCCGTCCTGACGACCTTGGTGAGTGCCTGGGGATGGAGGGAGGGATACAAGCTTCGTGCTGACGCGCTTCAGAAGCAATTGCCTCAAGCGCCTTTTGAAAAATAAGGCATTCCATATCCTTCTCTATTGATGTTTTCATTACGCCTTTGAAAGTTGTTCTGAGGTTTGTTCCTCATGTGCATTTACAAGCGAGCCTTCAGTGGTGGTTTCCTTGCTTTCTGTTCTCTAATCTTTGTATTCTTCTGTGTGTTCATATTTAATTATTTACACTCGCTTAGATGTATCTTTTATCTGCAATTCCGTGTCCGGCAGAACAGCTCTGTCGTCTGCAAGTGTGTTAGTAAAAAGTTATTTCTCCTGTTTAGCCTCCTTTACCGTGCTTAATTGTTCTTGACATTATTTACCATTGAAATAAATGTCCAAGGTTAATTCAGCCTAAAATATGTAAAAGGAAATGCCTTAATTAGTACAGATATCCGACGATATACTAACCACATCACACACTATTGCCGTTTGGTCTATGAAATGTGTGCCTAAAAACATATGCAAAGTGCGTTTTAAAGCTTGTGAAAGGGAACATTACTAAATACATGTATTGAAGAGTAAAGTTGTTTGTAGCGTGAACTGCAAGTTCGGAACGATGGCGGCCGGATGTTGCTGAATTGACTGGTTTGCCTTTTCGGTTCACGAGTGAAATTCCTCAAGAGACTCCTGGAAGTCGTCGCTGGAGCTACGTAGTTCGTGCTTTGTGCGGCGCTTTCGGTAGGTCGCCCTGCGGACAAAGACCGAACAAATGGGATAAAACCCGGGTCAATGAAGTCTTTCTGGTGACTGCCTCTTCCATCGACGATGAACTGTATTTTTGTGTTGGCAATTTCTGAAGGCGGCACTATGCACAGTGTACCTGTGCAGACTCTTGGCTAGCCAAGACTCTTTGTCTTTTCCACTTTCACATTGGGAAGTGAGGAGCATTTTGTGGATTATTCTCTGGCACAGGAACAGAACACAATGGGGACGACCCGTTGGAACCGCGACTAACTAACTAACTAACCAACCAACCAACCAACCACCAACCAACCAACCAACCAAGTAACTAACTAACTAACTAGCTAGCTAGCTAGCTAGCTCGCTTGCCCGCCCGCCAGCCCACTGACCACCTGTGAAGGAGTTGATGTGTGCAATGAAAGTGCTCCATTGTAAGGTAAACCAGACACAGGGGTGTTGCAGTGTGATGATCGTCTACACCGGTCGGTTTCATAATGACACGGAAATTATTGAATCTTTTGTTGTGCTGAAGAGGCAATATTCCCGCTTAGGTCGGCATTATTATGCTCTCTCGCTTGTCTCATGTAAAACAAATGTCCTATAAGTCGAATCCCGAAATAATATACAACTGACAGGCCGTCCTGTCAACATCATTTCTTCTTTACGATGTGTCCCAGGTGAGACATATGCTTACTTTAAAGTGTTAATTTCTCTTTCAGTTATCCTCCTTGTTCTTTGAAGTCTCACATTGTTAGCTGATCTAGAGCTGTAATATCACAGTTGATTAGAGCCTGAACAAATGAAGTGTCGATTTATAGATATATCAGTGGGTGGCCGAGGTACAACAGATTAGTTTATGCAGTTTATATGTAGATGTAAAATACAATTTGTGTTTTCGAATCATTTGCGCTGTGTTACTCAAACAGAAATTAAACGCAGAAGAGAGAGAGAGAGAGAGAGAGAGAGAGAGAGAGAGAGAGAGAGAGAGAGAGAGAGAGAGAGAGAGAAAGAGGGTGAGAGAGGAAGCGAGAGATATAGGGAGCGAGGGGGTGAGGTAGGGTGGGAGGTAGGGAAGGAGGGAAAGAGAGAGAGAGAGAGATTGGGGAGAGAGAGGAATGAGACAGGAAGCGAGTAATATGGGTAGCGAGGGGGATGGGGTAGGGAGGGAAGCAAAGAGAGAGAGAGAGAGAGAGAGAGAGAGAGAGAGAGAGCGAGAGAGAGAGAGAGCGAGAGAGAGAGGAGGGTGAGAGAGGAAGCGAGAGATATTGAATTGAATTGAACTTTATTTTAACAGGGTTACAAATTGGGCACGTAGGCCCGTCTTACATTCGGCCCTTTCAATCTCTCATCTTTTTTTCATCAACAGTGCATTATACATTCACATAGGAAAAAAACAACAGTGTCAAATGAGTGTTGCAAGCTTAAACAATGCATATCATCATGTTATGTGGCACATTCCCCCTCCAACACAGACATTTCACCCCAACCCATACACACATCCCTCACCCACTCACACATAACCCACTCATACCCACACCCCCACCCACCACACACACCCCACCTACCATATATCCCTCCACCCACTCACACATCCGCTCACCAACCCAGACATCTCGTACCCACTCACACAAACATCCCTCACATCCCCACCCACTCACACAACTCCCCACTCACACATACCCCAACCCACAGAAATTCGCCCACACACACTTGCTCCTTCAACCCACACACCCCCAACCACACACACATACCCCTTCCACACACACATCCCGCACCAACCCACACACACATTCTTCACCCACTCACACATCATCCACCCATACCCACACATCTTCCCATCCACACACACATCAGCACACACAAATTTTCCCACCCACCCACACATTTCAGATCCACCCACACACCCTACCAACCAAACATACATCCCCACCCACACACACACTTCCGCCCACACACATCTCCCACGCATACACACATCCCCCACGCATACACACATCCCCCTCCCACACATCCCTCACTCACCCACATATTCCCCACCCATACACGCCCCATCCATACACACATCTCTCCACCCACCCATACACTTCCCAACCCACCCACCCACTCACACATGCCACACCACAAACACACATCCCCTACCCGCACAAATCTCCCCACGCACCCACGCACACATATCCCCGCACACACATCCCACATATCCTCCACTTGTCAGAGTCTCACCCGAGGATAGAACGCGTTGTCTGCACCAACGCCCGACAATGCAACGCCGAGATATTATAAGCCCTACAGTTATAATGCGGCGGCCTCACTAGCGCCAGGCAGCCAGCGCTCGATAGTGTAGCGCTGGGCTATTATAAGCACTACAGGCGATAAGCGCTGAACGATGCTAAGCAGGCAGCTAGCACACAGCGTGAACCGTGAGGGGTCACGCGTGCTAAACCAAGCGCTACTAGAGAGTGTGCTGTGTCCAGTCAGACTGAGCTGGACGGTCGTCAGAGACAGACGTGTGAAAGCGGCTGAGAGTTGTTGCATGTCGTGAAAGCTAGCCTGTTTGACAGCTTGAGATGGAGTGCATGTCTGTGTGACTTGTAAGTTGGAGTGCATTGATATCTTCTATTGTATTGATGTATTGATTACTTGCACTGTTGTAATCCATTGTATATTGTAACTTGTGATTGCGCGAAGCGTGTATCGATTCACGATGTGTGCAGTGCGCGAATAAATAGCACGAAATATCTTATCGGCGGTTAGCCTTGTGTTGTTTAGATAGGATAATTAAGATCGTACTTTGTCAAGTGACGAGCCCTAATTCTTGCCCTAAGCAAGACTTTGACAAGTGCGAACTTGGTGGCCTTCGTCCGGTTTATGAATCAACTGTTTACAGAAATGTGCCGATAGTAGATAGAATTTTTTTTGTAACAAATGGGAACATAGCGACTGCGGTCAAAATTTTGGATAAGTTAATTATAATTATTAGTATAGAAAGCGTGTGCGTTATAGTTTAGAACATAAATATCATGGTGTGAGTTAATTTAATCAAAGCAAAATTACGTTTTTGAACTTAGAAAATTGCAACTGAGACATCAAAGGTACAAAAACAAATAGTCCGTTGACATTTATCACCAGGGGAACCAGATGGTCCCTTCTGTTACAGGACTATAGCTTCGAAATCAGACATATCAAAGCCTCACATAACTCTCTTGCCGATCTTCTATCGAGATGTCCTGACGACTCACCCAATAGCCAGGTAACACCCGAGCACATTGCAGATGGTGTATAAACTGCAACCTAGATAGTGCTCAACACCACAGCCAATTGTGACTTCATATCAGTTACGCTGTGTAAAACTGTGTGATAGGGAAAATGTAAGTTCCCAGTGTAAATATAGTATGTACATATTGTTATTATCATGTGAATGAACGGTTCGTATAATTATAAGAAAGTTGCAAGAATGTCATTAATAGTGTAAATATATATTATCATTATAATAACGACACCATAAGTGTCACAGGACAGTACTACAGGACCCAAAGACTTACTGAGCTTGAACAAGTACCAAGCAATCCTGAGTACAACTATAAAGATGGTCCACGACGTTTTAACAAGTATGAGTGATGACCGTGACAACCTAATCTGAGAATATGACGGAAGAAGCTATCCTACCACTGATAACAAGATCTGGGTACTCCGTATATTTACAGTCTAACGCAACGAGAGACCTTAATGTGAGTGTGCGGCAACATCTTTACACTTCTGTTATATATTTATATTACTTTCGTAATAATGTACCATAATAAAATATTTGTAAATTGATGACAATTGTATGTAAATTCGAGTATGAAACAGTTCCATATACAAAATTGTATATGTCGACTTTTGTTAGATGTAATCTCAGCATCGTAACTTGATTGACTTTTTCACAAAAGTGACCTTTGTGTGCGCTTTTGTCAGAGAGGATCAAATTATGACACTAAGAAAGAAAATGGTACCTGTAATTTATTGTGTTGAAAGCATGATGAAATTATTGTCCCTAAATTTTGTTACATAAACAAGGGACATAACTAAATATTGTTGGTGATGCGTAAATGTGTATTGAAACTACCATGTTTGCCTAATAGGTATCACGTCAAGAGGACGTCATGTGTATATGGGAAAACTTGCCAAAACTGAAGACCTTCATCGGGCATTCTATTAGATAGGGATAGATGTTCAATGTCGGAGTTATCGTATAGGTAGATACTCACAGACTCACCTGTTGATTTGTAATTTTTCTTTTTGGTGGAGAGGTAGGGCAAGTTAGCCGTAACTACCGGACTGGCTGTGTCTCAGTGAGGTAAAAGCCATGGAATTGATTGTACCTGACAATTATGCTGTATGGATAGGCATGGGGATCATATACATATTGCTTACTAATCACCTGTACATATTAGAACTAATCAGAGCTATGTCAGATAAAGTGCAAAGTTCGATTCTGACAAGATAAAGAACAGCGAAATAGAGTACATGAAAGGAAAACCTTTCATGAAATTAAGGGGGGGGGGGGAGGATGTCAGAGTCTCACCCGAGGATAGAACGCGGCCTCACTAGCGCCAGGCAGCCATCTCTCGATAGTGTAGCGCTGGGCTATTATAAGCACTACAGGCGATAAGCGCTGAACGATGCTAAGCAGGCAGCTAGCACACAGCGTGAACCGTGAGGGGTCACGCGTGCTAAACCAAGCGCTACTAGAGAGTGTGCTGTGTCCAGTCAGACTAAGCTGGACGGTCGTCAGAGACAGACGTGTGAAAGCGGCTGAGAGTTGTTGCATGTCGTGAAAGCTAGCCTGTTTGACAGCTTGAGATGGAGTGCATGTCTGTGTGACTTGTAAGTTGGAGTGCATTGATATCTTCTATTGTATTGATGTATTGATTACTTGCACTGTTGTAATCCATTGTATATTGTAACTTGTGATTGCGCGAAGCGTGTATTGATTCACGATGTGTGCAGTGCGCGAATAAATAGCACGAAATATCTTATCGGCGGTTAGCCTTGTGTTGTTTAGATAGGATTATTAAGATCGTACTTTGTCAAGTGACGAGCCCTAATTCTTGCCCTAAGCAAGACTTTGACATACTCACACACACTTCTCCCATACTCCCACACACATCTCCCACCAACACACACACACACACACACACATCTCCCACCCACACACACATATTCCACCCCATACACACCTCCCCCATCCATATATACATCAGCCACACCCATCCTTCCAACCCATACACACTTCCCCGACACACCCCCTATACACATCCCCACACACCCATCCACATACCCCTATCCACACATCCACACACCACTCATACACACATCCCTCATACACACATCCCTCACCCACACATACCTCAACCGACCCACACACATCCCCACCCAGACACATCCCTCATCCACACACATATTCTCCCACCCACCCACACAACTCCCCACCCACACACACCTCCCCCAGCCACCCACTCCTCCCCCAGCCACCACTCTTACATCCCCAACCCACACTGAAATCCCCACCCACACACATCTCCCAACCCACACACATCTCCCCACACAAAACCCCACCCACAAGAGAGAGAGAGAGAGAGAGAGAGAGAGAGAGAGAGAGAGAGAGAGAGAGAGAGAGAGAGAGAGAGAGAGAGAGAGAGACTGTAGCAAATTGTGTCAGGTCATTTCCAAACCTACGTCAATGTTTTGTTTTAATAATGGCCACCCTGATGTAGCATGGGCCTGCAGGGCAGACAGTCTGTCATAGAGCTAGGCCCAATCCAAGGATCATTAACTTGTTGGATGTAGTGACTACTCTTTTCATTAACATTGATGGATATAGTAACTACTCTTATCATTAACATTGATGGATATAGTAACCCCTCTTATCATTAGCATTGATGGATATAGTGTCTCATTTTATCATTAACATTGATGGATATAGTAACTACTCTTATTCATTAACATTGATGGATATAGTGTCTCATTTTATCATTAACATTGATGGATATAGTAACTACTCTTGTCATTAACATTGATGGATATAGTAACCCCTCTTATCATTAGCATTGATGGATATAGTGTCTCATTTTATCATTAACATTGATGGATATAGTAACCCCTCTTATCATTAACATTGATGGATATAGTAACCCCTCTTATCATTAACATTGATGGATATAGTAACTACTCTTATCATTAACATTGATGGATATAGTAACCCCTCTTATCATTAACATTGATGGATATAGTAACCCCTCTTATCATTAACATTGATGGATATAGTAACTACTCTTATCATTAGCATTGATGGATATAGTAACTACTCTTGTCATTAACATTGATGGATATAGTAACCCCTCTTATCATTAGCATTGATGGATATAGTGTCTCATTTTATCATTAACATTGATGGATATAGTAACTACTCTTATCATTACATTGATGGATATAGTAACCCCTCTTATCATTAGCATTGATGGATATAGTAACTACTCTTATCATTAACATTGATGGATATAGTAACCCCTCTTATCATTAGCATTGATTGTGATTATAGTGTTCTCATTTTTATCATTAACATTGATGGATATATGTATACTACTCTTCATCATTATGCATTTGAGGATATCAGTACACTACTCTTATCATAGCTATAAATTGATGGATATAGTAAACCCTCTTATCATTAGCATTGATGGATATAGTAACCCCTCTTATCATTAGCATTGATGGATATAGTGTCTCATTTTATCATTAACATTGATGGATATAGTAACTACTCTTATCATTAACATTGATGGATATAGTAACCCCTCTTATCATTAGCATTGGATGGTATATGTGTCTCTTTACATGTTTATCATTAACATTGATGGATATAATACCTCCTCTTATCATTAACATTAATGGATATAGTGTCTCATTTTATAATTAACATTGATGGATATAATACCTCCTCTTATCATTAACATTGGTGAAGGTAGTAACTCCTCATGTCATGAATATTGGTAGATATAGTAAGTAGTTTTGTCCTAAACCTGCGATTGGCCTAGCACGTTGGCAGGGCATCTTCATACTGCTCGTAGAAAACCACAACAAGCAATGATGAACAAACCGAGGGAAGCAGAGGAAAGGCCGACCACGTAAACGATGGACGCGGGGAATAACAGAGTCCATGGGAATATCGACACATGAAGCCCATAAGCGGGCACTCTTTCACTGTTTATACTTTACCTCGACACCGCAAGGTACAAGAGGAACATGATGAGATGAGATAGTAAGTATTCTTGTCATTTGCAGTGGTGGACTATGTAGCGATCTCGTTAATATAAGAATAGTATTAAATTTCGAACGTGAATAATATAAATTCTAAGAACGCCTAAACACACAGAACACCATCAGACCCTGCAAAGATAGAACAGGCAGACCCAAAAGGAGTGATAGCATAACCTAAGGACATCGAATGCTTGTTTTATTGAGGACGACTGTTACTTCTTGTCAGGGTCATTACCAAGCATATTATGTGTTACTTCTTTTCGCTGATAAACACACCCTTATTTCTTGTTAGTCGTTTAAAAAAAAAAAAAAAAACAGCCTTTTTCTTGTGCCATTAAACATTTTTGGAGTAGAAAAGTAAATTAGTAAAATAATTGTTAGCTTGTATGACAACCAAATTATAAGTATAACACTCCGGGAAGAAATCCCAATCAGTAACAAATTTAAAAATAAACGTGGTTGGAAAAGGGTGGTAACAAAACAGCATGTTTATTATCATTAAGTCTCATTCATTCATTCAGTAGCATGTCCTTTGCAGAACCTCGTTCCCATAACAATCTTCCGGAAAACTTCTCGATCACAAGCAAGATGTACCGCGTCCAATACAACCATCTGGAGATCATCCGCTACATTCTGCACCCATCTTCTCTTTGGCCTTCCTCTTCCTCTCTTCCCAGGCATATAAACCTCCATTATTGTTCTCTCCAAACTCGCATGACGTTTCAAGTGACCAACATATATCAATTTTCTTTGTTTTATCGTCTTTAAGAGCCAACCCTCTTCAATATTCAGCCAATGAAGTATGGATGCATTTGTGCTTTTCTTGATCCAAGATATGTTTAGAACTCGTCTGTAACATTTATATTCAAAGGCATTTATGCGCTGTTCAGCTTGTTTAGTAAGTGTCCAGATCTCACAGGCGTATGTTGCAGTGGGAAAGATGCATGCTCTTAAAAATCTAATTTTTGTAGTTCTATCTGTCCAACTCCATAATTTATTAAATTGTTTTAGTCTTTGAAAAGCAATTGATAGTCGTCGTTTAATTTCTTTCATTGTGTCACCATTGTTAGTAATCAATGACCCAAGATATTAAAAATTTTCCACCACCTCCAACCTTACCTCATTAACATATATTTCTTTCTCCATAATAGTTTTATCTGTATGCATTATCTTTGTTTTTGCCATGTTAAGATATAAGTTGTGATGTTCACTATTTGTTTGGGTTGAGGTTACTAGGTTTTCTATACCATTCTGTGATGTGGATAGTAATACTGTATCATCAGCATATCGAATCTGTGGTATTTCATGACCACCGATATTTAGGGTATCATATTGCTCCCTGGTTATGTCATCTCTGACATTTCTCATTATATTTTCAGCGTACAGGTTAAACAAATAGGATGAAAGCACACAGCCCTAACGGATTCCTTGCTTGATGTCAAACTAGTCTGATGTCTCGCCATCAATTCTAACCACTGCTTGTTGGTCTTGATAGAGCATTTTTATGAGTTGTACGTGTGATGGAAAGCCCATATTCCTCATGATTTCCCAAAATTTCTGATACTGTACGTACACAGTCAAATGCCTTTGAATAATCCACAAAACATCAGAATAGGTTTACATTACATTCTCTGCACTTCTCTATTATTAAATGCATGTTGAGTATGTGATCTCTTGTTCCTCTTCCTTGTCTAAATTCATCTAGAACCACGTTAATCTCTTCTTCCATTTTCTTACGAAGTCTTCTCATTATGATTTTCAGTAGAATTTTACTTGCATGACTGATCAGGGCAACAGTTCTATAGTTGGTGCATAATTCAGGTTGCCCTTTTTTGGTATTGGAATGAAGATAGTTCTCTTCCAATCTTTTGGCCATATACTATCTCTTATTACATAATGCGTTATAGATTTGTATGCGTTCTTCTCCTCCCGCTTTAATTAGTTCAGCTGCTATCTCCTCACATCCCGGTGATTTACTATTTTTCAGGTTCTTCATTTCCCATGCAAATTCACCTAATGAGTGTTCAGGTTCTGTCTCTGCTGTCATTATTCATGTATATCATTCATATCCTCACAGTCATTCATATCATATATTCCACTGCAGTATTCCTGCCATATTTCTAGAATTTGACTAGATTCTGTTAAGGTATTTCCCAAATTGTCACAGATTACATTTAATTGAGGTTGAACATTTCTTGTCAATAACTTCATTTCTTTGAACATTTCGTAATCTCTTCCAGTCTTATGATATTGCTCTATTCTGGTGCAGCAAGTCGTGTATATCTTGGTTTTTGTCCTTTCTTGTGTTATTTCTTACTTCTCATGTTAACGATTTAATACTTCATCCTACTGTTATCGGTTTCTCCTTTCTTTTTCAGTTCCCTTCGTTGTTTTATTAATTCTAACGTGCATGGTGCAATCCATGGCTTATGTTGCTTAGTCCTGGTTGGAATCAAATCTTTGGCTGCTGTTATCAAGATATCTCTAGCTTGTACTGCCAGTTCATCAGGTGGCATCTCCTCTTGTATAGACGTCAAAACCCCAAAACGATTCCTCTAAGTTGTATGCATATGATATTTTTGTGAGATCAAAACGAAGTGGCCTTGGTCCTCGGGTAAGCTTTTTTGAGTGTTAATTTCAGACCAGCGTCTAATAACTGATGATCTGTATCACAGTATGCACTTCTTGCAGATTGTATGCTTGATCTCCATCTTCTTTGTATTAGAATATAATATATCTGACATTTGGTAATACTGTCCGGGGACTTCCATGTGATGACTCTTTTGGGGTGTTGTTTAAAAAGAGCGTTGGCTATCGTTAACTCATTTTCTGTGCAAAATTTCAATTAATCTGTCACCAGCATTATTTCTGTTTCCCAATCCTAACTTTCCTAAAACGTGTCTCTCATTTTCAGCTCTTCCTGTACCTACTTTTGCATTAAAATCACCCGTTATTATTGTTATATCACTATGACCAATCTTATTTAATGTTTCTTGCAGTGTGCTGTAAACATCTTCAATTTTGTCCTCCTATGCTGTTGAAGTCTATTCGTTAAGTCTATTCAATGATTATTAGGAAGAAATGGTTGCTGGACCGATTAGAATACGTCAAACAAGGATTAAAGTAAATGGTCAGCACATCGTAAGCGATCGTATAAGACCAGCAAAATCACAACATCTGCTAACCAAAATCAATGAACGAGCCAAAGTATTTGACACGATCACAAATGAGGATAATTGCTAATCATTCCCACAACATTAATATTAATATCCAGGTGAGACCATTGAACAATGATAGACGTTTCTCTCTCTGGACTAAATCCTTACAAAAGATGCTCGCTGTGAAATTAAATTGGTTTTCTCTTAACGCCGCGTTTTCGTATCAACATTCATCGCTGCGTTTTTGTTTTCCCCTGCTTGTTTGAGTAATAGCTTGTTGTGGAGAACTGCCTTTCTCTCATTAGTATCATCCTGCTAGTCAGTAATCATTAAGGAATTCTTTAGCAAATGTATATATCATGGGCATGTGAGTTATAATTTATCTGTCTGTCTGTCTGTCTGTCTGTCTGTCTGTCTGTCTGTCTGTCTGTCTGTCTGTCTGTCTGTCTGTCTGTCTGTCTGTCTGTCTGTCTGTCTGTCTGTCTGTCTGTCTGTCTGTGCGCGCGCGCGAGTGTGTGTATGCAAGTGTGTCTGTGTGTGTAATAGACGGACGTGCACGATGAGAGGACAGTGCGATGACCTTGTCAAGCATTCCAAAGCCAAATACCCGCATCTCAAAGGTCAGGTTGACGTGAGTTTCCAGATCGACCCAGCTTACAGTAACAAATTATTCTGAATGCAAGGGCGGCCGGCGTGGCACTGACCGCATCGTGCATCTAGTGTCCACAGATTTATAGAACTATGGAACTGGCACTACGCACCAAGTTTGCCCAAGACATGTACAAGGGTTCTATATTTTAATTCTTAACTGATGAAGTAACATGGGATGACTGATCGTCTTCAGTAACATGGGATGATTGATCGTCTTCAGTAACATGGGATGACTGATCGTCTTCAGTAACATGGGATGATTAATCGTCTTCAGTAACATGGGATGATTGATCGTCTTCAGTAACATGGGATGACTGATCGTCTTCAGTAACATGGGATGATTGATCGTCGTCAGTAACATGGGATGACTGATCGTCTTCAGTAACATGGAATGATTAATCGTCTTCAGTAACATGGGATGATTGATCGTCTTCAGTAACATGGGATGACTGATCGTGTTCAGTAACATGGGATGACTGATCGTCTTCATTAACATGGGATGACTGATTGTCTTCAGTAACATGGGATGATTGATCGTCTTCAATAACATGGGATGACTGATCGTCTTCAGTAACATGGGATGACTGATCGTCTTAAGTGACATGGGATGATTGATCGTCTTCAGTAACATGGGATGACTGATCGTCTTCAGTAACATGGGATGACTGATCGTCTTAAGTAACATGGGATGACTGATCGTCTAAAGCGACTTCATGTTTCTGCCATGGGTTTATATATCACCAAAATAATGTCACGACGTTATAAAACAACATGTCTGCTACCATAGTAACAACTTTTAAAGTCATAACTGTGACACACCCTCTACATCCATTTTTGTTTGAACTAAAACTACTTTTTGTTTGGTACTGAGTCTGTTAAAGACAGCCTAACTAGTATTGATAACATCACCACCGAGTGTCTGTTGGTCTAAACATATACCCATTACATCATACGGCGTTTAAAAGGACAGTTTATCTAGTCATGACTTGTTATAAAGGAAACGTCTTCCAGGAACTCTAACAGAGCGTCCATTTTTCAGTTGAACTATTCCGCGTCTGATAACTGTACAGATAGAGCCGTCAGCAGTATTCTACCCGCCCCATCGGAGCCGGGTCGCAAGCTGTTTTTAGTTTCTCATTACATCGGACAAAGTTACTCGACCGTGCACGTCGTTTGTCACATTCGAGTAATTACAATCCCAAACGGACTTCTCATAAATCACCCCTGGTTTTCAATTAACCATGGGCAGGCCTAATTCTACCGCCACGTGGCGCTGGCCCACTAACCGCGCCTGGAACTCTGCCGTGTGACGTAATTGCCGTGTCAAAAGTTCTACTCAGTTCAAACAATGCCAGCTGCCCGAAACAAATAATTTTGACCATCTGACTTTGTCAAAGAAGGGCAGTGATGAAGTGCTTGTGTCAATCCACACAGGGTAATTAATGATGTGAGCTGAGACCTCTTTCTTATACGCTGACCTCTTTCCGCCCTTGGCACAATCGTCATAAATATAATAACTGTGTATCGTATAAACTAGATTCGCATATTTTAAATACAATTGTAAACGCGTGTCCTGTGCAGGTCGCTGCGATCAACTGCTGGTAGACTTTATTGTATTGTATGTAGTTGCCATTGCTTTCTGAACGAGAAGTCAACGCTAAAGTCCAACTTTCCGTGTGTGGAATAAACCCACTACCTCGCCGTCATCGCAAAGCACATATTTACAGTAAATTCAGCACTCAGGCCTTGTTTGTTATTGATTGTTTGATGTTATTGTTTTGCATGTGAGTAGCAATAAATGCTGAGTGGTATATCTGATCCGCCCTCCCTGGCCTAGGTGTTAGCGACTTTCTCCGTAATCCCGTTTATCCACGTGAGCAAACGCAGCTGCGCGAGAATCGGTAGCGGTTCTCGCCGCGCCCATTACTTAGGGATATGTGAGCCGGCCGCTCAGAAAGCAATGGCAAACTACTGAGCGTAATCTTGCCAAGAAATCAACAACAGCGGTAAAATGCTGGTGTTGACAGCGATGTCCTGTAAGTGGATATGCAACAACAAAAAGTATAACTGAAGCTGTTTTATAAGACTGAACAAGGTTCCTTTCCTTTACACACCTAAGCAACAACCATTCTCACGCCGACAGCATTAAACCAGGAGTAAACCGTCTTATATTGGAGTCACATGTTCTACATCAGACATCGAATGTCTTACATCTGGTGTCAAGCATCCAAAATCATGTTTTGAATGCCCTATAACAGAGCTTTTGAATCTGGTTTCACTGGCGAATCATGTTTATCACAAGAATTGTGTGCTTGGTGTTCTGAACCAGTGTCAGCAAACCAGCATGGCCATGAGAATTGCAATTAACTTCGAAAAGTAGACAACTGCAATTAAGAAAATAGCAACATTTGCTGTGAAAACAAATGTGTGACACAATGCCTTAATTGTATTACTATAAGTTTAATGTATTGAAGTATTTGACAGTGACATATCTACAATCTGTGGAGACGTCATTACCATCCTAGGCCTAATCTCAGCCATTCAGTAAAATCTGTACTGATTTATGACCTCATTACACCCTGTTATGTTGCTGCACAGGTGTGAGATCCCTGTAGCATTGTTGCACACCACTCTGGTTTCTAAGTTTAGGCATAGGAAGCAGAGCTTTGCAACACTTGTCTCCGTGAAGATGGCAGTGTGATACGGAATAAGCTGAAGCGTTTACTTCAACTCCGATAAATGCAAACCCATTTAGGGCTGAGACGATCTAAAAGACAATGTATCGGATTTAAGAGTTAAACTCAGTCTTCCCGAGGGTTTACAACCAACCAACCAACCACCAACCATTAATATAATGATATATTATCAGCTGTATAATTAGGCAAACGCTAGGAAAGTTCCCGGTGTGACTTGTGATAAAGTTAAATAATCTAATTTGGGAAACGGTAAGAAACTGTAACTGACAGCAACCACACTAGACGGAAATATGGAAAGCAAGCGTGCAAGAGGAGCACGACGGTATACATGAGAGTACAAAATGAGAACACAAAGGAGAGAGATCATGTTGGACTCTACCATCATGACTCTAGAAGAGGAAAACTGCTGCTTACATGAAAATGCAATATGAACGCATTGCAGGAGAAGGATACTGTTTGACTGTCATGGCAAGCAATACAAAATACTGGAAATCCATCATCCATGTTAAGCTGTCAGCAGACTACATAAACATAGACACCTTCCAACAATTGCAACAGACAGCCTGCCTCTCTTGAAGTCAGTTATTTTTCAACAATCTCTTGACAGCTCTTCACGGGGCCAGACAATGGCTTCCTGTTTATGATCCAGCCACACATTCCCTACCACCACCAATGCAGAACCCTTGTTTGGCAGCTTCCGGTAATGTATTTTCTCAGTTTTCGGATTCTTTCAATGCTTTCCTGCGGGATTGGAATAACATATTGATGCAATTGTGATGCCAGAAGTGTCAACTGAACATCTTTTGAAGTAATGTTCGATGAGCCACGTTGAAACACGTTGAATAGCATCATCATCAAGTGCCATGCCGACTGGCGTAGGAGTTCATGACTCTCCACAGATCTCGGTCTTTGGTTTTCTGGATCAACTCTGCCGTTGATATTCCTCCATGCCATCGTCGCAATCCATCCAGCATCATTTCTCGTGGTCTGCCTCTCTTCCCCTCGATATTTCCAGTTGTCACAATGTTCCCCAACGTCTCTCTTCTCATCACATGACCCAAAAAAAAAAAAAAGCAGCGAAGCTGTTTGTCTCTTTCTTATTTTTGTATATAATGTTCTAGTTTCATTAGCCTCTTTCAGGCATTCGTTGTTAGTTACTTTGGCAGTCCGAGGAATTCGCAACATTAGTCTAAGGAACTACATCTCTGTTGCTTTCAATCTCTTCCTAATTTGTTCCTTTACATTCCAAGATACACAGCCATACAGTAAAACAGGTTCTATATAGTACTTGAGCACGCTCTTTCTTACATTCATTGATAGTGACTTATTGCATAAGTTATTCTTCATTTTCTGAAATGCAGCCTTTGCTTGCCCTATTCTGCTCTTAATCTCTGTTGTGCATCTTCCATCTGATGTTATAAATGCCTCTAGATATTTAAAACTATCCATTTGGTGAAGAATTTCCCCTTCTATCTCTATTTCACATTTGGGTGTCACCTGTTCTTTGATATCACCATTGGTACTGTTTTCTAGATATTCAAGGAGAGTCCTTTCTGTGCACTCTCTGTTACTACAATGTCCAACAATTGTTGTAGATCTGTTGCATTATCCGCTATCAATACTGTGACATCTGCATAGCGTATATTATTTATATTATAACCTCCGAATATTATTCCTGGCTTTTCTTTGATCTCTCTCATTATTACTTCGCTATAGAGGGAGAAGAGATCCGGTGACAAAACAAATCCCTGTCTTACTCCCAACTTTATGTGTTCATAATTCCCTTCCTTAATTCCCATTTTAATTGCTGCTATTTGGTTCCAGTAAATATGTTTTATTATTCGAGATCTTTCCCGTCAATGTCAACATTTTAATCAGTTCTTCGTGTTTTGCTTTATCAAATGCCTTAGTATAATCTATGAAGCACAAATATATGTCTTTCTTTGTCTCTACTGATCGTTCTAATAATTTAAATATTGAGCACAACCCACCACTGGCGACGCTGATCGCATTCTGGTATGAACCCAAGGCCTATCCACGTCAATATGGAAGCACTAGACTCGAGTTTCGCCCTCATTTGAGCTCGCCAGTAGTGCATATCCCTGACCGGATCCGGAAACAGTCCCGAATCACGCGTGTGAAGCGGGTGTGTAACCACGCGGCACACACTGGACACACCAAATTATCACAACAGAATACCACAACGCTACCCATCGTAGGCTATGCTCAGTTCGGGTCCCATCAATTGACGGACGTCGGTCGCGGCGATTGGGCAATCTTGAGCATAGCCTACGATGGGTAGCGTTGTGGTATTCTGTTGTGATAATTTGGTGTGTCCAGTGTGTGCCGCGTGGTTACACACCCGCTTCACACGCGTGATCCGGGACTGTTTCCGGATCCGGTCAGGGATATGCACTACTGGCGAGCTCAAATGAGGGCGAAACTCGAGTCTAGTGCTTCCATATTGACGTGGATAGGCCTTGGGTTCATACCAGAATGCGATCAGCGTTGCCAGTGGTGGGTTGTGCTCAATATTTAAATTTCAAATCCCGAAACAACCACGTTCTAATAATGTTCGTAATGTGTATATTGCATTATTTGTACTTTTTCTTTCCACAAATCCATACTGTTCTTCACCAGTTTCCATTTTGCAGTATCCACGTTGGATAAGGCAACTAAAAATATGATCCCAAGAACTGCATTGAAATACTAGAAACTTTGAGGTGACTGTTGCATTGTTGTGAAAGTCAGTTGTAAAAGACCCTCTTCTCACACAATGGGACGTATTTGGGTAATAGGTGCTAGGCTCATAATTTTGACTGATCCGCACTTGGTGGGTGGTGTAGTTTTACCTCACCGGCTGCCTTTACTCCCATGAAATTTCCGGGTGCCAATTTTAGACTGGGTCAGCCTAGAAGTCCAGGTCAGTGAAAACAAAAAGTATCCAACTCGATGGAGAGTCAAACACATGACCACGAGGCCAGTGGGCAAGAGTGCTGGCCACAGCGCTACCCCAGCTAATGCAGCCTTTGTTTGGGTTAGAAAATAATCCCTTTTCATAGATACTAGAAATACATACAAATGTTATAATATATCATATAAGAGTACGATTCTCAGGCAGCATAGCATCCTCTCGCTGCCCCAGTAAAACATGCCATATTTCTAGAGGAAGGGGTACACAATAGTTTCCTTCATGGATCGTTGAAACCTAAACGTCGTTTATATGACAGATTTATCATTGCTCTGACATTTCCTGAAATAAACTGGGAGCAGATGGAGCAGGTGTGGATGGGAACTTGCCTTTATTCAGGTGTGTGACTTAAACACAAGGTGCGTGCGCACACTGAGATATTATGGTAAAATATTAAACATTCAGGTGTATTTGCTTTTCTTTTATAGACTTTATATTGTGAAGCGTTGATTAACCTACGTTACTTGTTTCTGAAATACCGTAACTGAATACAGTAGTCACAATATGTAATAATGACCATAAAACAGAAAATAAACAGTACTAACTACTATGATACATTATCAACTAGTCTCACAAACAGTGTGCTTATTTTGGTCAGTCCCGCAAACCTTCTTCTGCCGTATGCCTATTTTCACCAACCCGCATACTCTAAGCCTTATGCCCATTACAGTCAACCCCACAAACCATGCCAGTTTTACCCAGGCATATACGTCTTCTAGAGCGGCCGCGTTAATGTAGATAATCGATAGCTACGCCTATAATGCTATGAGAGCGGTCGGACCAGGGTTCAACGCCTCAGTTCGTTTTCTAGCAAAGTGAGGGAAAGACTGGCCACCTTAAGGCCTACACAACATGATGACCCTGCCACACCGCAGACCGATAGCAGGCTCCTGCTTCGGACATTTTGTGTTGGGTGTATGTATATATATATCCTTTCATAATGTGAACCAAAGCTGCGTCCCATGTATCTGTTCCGCAGATCCTCAGCTAGCCGCGGTGGTGCAGTGCCTAGATGCTCGGCATTCCACCTGGTGGGCATGGGTTTAAATCCACACACGGGAGTTATATTAAACTTTCCTGGGCTCCTAGATCGACCCAGTCTAAAATAGATACAAAGAAATGTCTTGGGAAGTCAAGATGGCCGGTGTGATTACTGTACACACCACCCACCGAGTGCCCATTGGTCTATACAAATATGGGTCTAACACTATATTTCCAATGCGTCTCAATACGTAGAAAAGAGTCCTTTACTTTTTATACTTACGAACCTCACGCGATGTCTACCTTTCTGATCAAATGCTCACATCTTCAGGTACCTTCAGATGGTGGAGACTTGAGGTAGAGGAACTGTCGAAAGATCGAGAGTCTTTCCGGCGAGCTGCGCTGAGAGCGACGTGCTGCTAAGTACTTGATACATCATGATGATGGTACTCACATATGCGCGTAATAATTATTTCCGCAAATCACGTGCATTTTGCGCTAGCCATATATTTCTGCCAACCTCATTAACTTTACTTAAAGAAGAAAGAGAAAAAACAATAAATAAACCTACTTCCTACAGTTCCATCCGTTTTACAAAGTGTAAACTGGCTACATCGATTTACCTGGAGCCCGGTAGCCCAGTGGTTAGCACGCTTTCCTTCCGGCCTGATAGGCATGTTTTCACATTCTCATAGAGGCGATGTTATTTTTTTTTTTGGGGGGGGGGGGGGGGGGGGGTTGGGTGGGGGTGAAGGGTGGGGAGAGGGGGTGGAAGTGTCTTGGGTTTTTAGGTTATTCTAGAAAAAAGATAAGACAGCTGGCACGACAGACGAGCGTGCAACCACTACGCTACCGCGGACGCCTTATAATATGGACTAGCACCATATACCCAAGACGGTTGCATGCTGGAAAAGGATCATTTACGTTTGTTACTTCGATTTAGCACGGGCACATGTGATTTCATAGACATTGCAGAGGAAGGACTGTGTCGGGGAATCTATTCCTACACGGGATAAGACACTGAATGCTGATGCTGGGTGACGTATGGAAACCATCGCACACGTGGCGAAATAAAATGAAGTGGGAGGAATGATAAAGAACGCAGTGAAATGAAGTTCCGAACACCACCAGGTGCCACTTGGTTTTAATTTTCTCGACAGCGGAAGAGAATGTGGTGATATTAAAAGTAAGTTTTAGTAGAACGGAAATGACGCATTCGCTGTGAGTTTTATTTTGATGAAAGTTATTTCATTTTAAACTTAAGATTAATACATTAAACATCTGATAACTGTTAACCGTTTGCATATTTTTGACAGTTAAATGCGTTTTACAGCCTTAAACCGTTTGCACATTTACGACAATATAATACAGTTTCGACCATCTGTTATTGGGTCTCGCAGGACATCAAAGAGTAGTAACATTGTGCTCATAATGCCATGCTAACCCCTGACGGGAACGACACCAGGGCTTGTCGATTGCAAAAGTACGAGAAAGATTTGCCACCTATTGTGCCTACAAAATGTGCTGGCACTTTAACATCACAGACCAACAGCAGGGGAATGCTTCCGGACACATTTTTAATACAATAGAAACTTACTGTGCTTGTCATAAGACAGTGGTTCTCAACCGGTGGGGAATTCCCCCCTCCCCTTAGGGGGGAATTTTAGGGTTTCCGGGGGGGGGGGGGGGGGGGGGATGAAACCATTTCATGATCGATCGCGTTAATACAAGAACCGATTACTTGATATTGTTTTTCCCTTCATACTTTACAGTTATGACCGTCTCATCCTTCTAAAATTCATTTTATAAAGTAAGTAGACCCACAAATCATGTTTTATGTGGATGTCTAGACTTGTTTTAGTAAATGCTATTAAATTTACCTTCCATTTTTACGTATACTGTATAGGGGTGGGGGGATTTTTAGATAGGAAATATGAAAGGGGGGGGGGGATGACGTTCTGAAAATACGGTGAAGGGGGCACGAGCCAAATTTTTGATAGGAAAGGGGGGGGGGATGACGTTCTGAAAATATGGTGAAGGGGGGCACGGGCCAAAAAAGGTTGAGGACCACTGTCGTAAGAGGTAACTCTAACGAGGGTTGGCATGGAACTGGCTTCCTATCCGGTATAAAACTTTAGCTGCAAAATCCAGCTAACCATGAATAAGTCTACAAAGAGCTTGGTGAGCTGGCCAAGAGGCTTTGCTCCATTGGGATAGAAAGGCAGGACAGATAAAAATACACATTTTAAAAAGTTTTGCATTTTTCCGCCAGTTCAAATTAACTTTGCAGTTGTTAGCTACACATGGTCGGCTGTCTAACGTGTTTGCGGAGCAACAACAAAAGCGGTTCCCTCCCTGGCGTCAAGATGAAACATCGTCAGTTGAGATTGGGTTATGACGTTCAAAGACATCATAGTATTAAAAATGCAACAAGTAGAAACATTATGGAATTAATTTTTAATATTTATCCTTCCTCTTCTTTTATTTTGTTGTCAGTCTTCGTCCTCAGAAACCTTATATTTTCCTTTTGTACATACATTCTCTTTGTCTGTTGGTTGTACAATTTTCAAATGCGCATCGTTAGGTTGAGTCAGGAACCAACATCACAGCACCAGGGACATCGCCATAAACCCTCCTCCCCCAGTTTCAACAGCTAGCGAGGAGTCCAAATACTAATGTTACCTGTTTGCAATCTGATTATGTGTCCGTGTGGCCTTTTTTTCGGACACAAGAGTGTCGGCCGGACCCCCTGGTCACTCCCTGCCGCACCAGTCTCTCCAAGCAATGATGGTGTGTACGTTCTTCCACACTGTATACATGATCCCACAGGACCGTCTCTTAAAAAACAACAAAGTCGCTTAAAGGTCGACATGGTCGACTTCATTGCACCGGGTTTTTATCTCGAATGGATCAGGCTCTTTCCGCAGCGTGGAAAGCGTCGCACGAATCACGAACTCCATAGCTCCAGCAACGACACTCAGTAGTCTCCGAAATAATACACTCGTGAACCGAAGGACGCGGCCCGGAAACGAACCCATAACCTTCGGAGACCGAGTCAGAAGGCTTGGCCACTTCGCCACGGAGTCTCACCACATATCGGCCGTATCGTGCACCAATACTCCACCCAATAGTGCGGATCCAGCCAACTATGAAATTTGTTTTGAACTTGCAGTCCTGTGCAACTGTTCCAGGGACCCCATGAAGTGAGAGATGGATGTAGCAAATTGGCCCTTATTTTGAAAGTGCACGACATTTGGAAAGCATTTACTCAATGGTTTTATACTGCTGAGTATAATGTCTTCACATGGGTTCATGTTAGGAATTGATACAGTTTAGATGGGAATTGATGCATGCATGTCCTGTTGACAACTAAAACACAAGGTACTACTATTATTCTCTGCTCTGCTTAGGCTATTCATGTTATCGCTTACGTTTGCGTAGAACACGTCATTAATAAAAAGTTGGTATGTTTTAAAGGTGCAATATTTTCGGTTAGCTTTCTGTTGTGTTGATTGTGATAATCTGTTGGACTGTCATAATACTACATATCTATTGTGTTGATTTTGATAATATGCTGGACTGTTCTAATTCTACCTATTGAGTTAACTTTGGTAATCTGTTGGACTGTCCTAATACAGCCTATCTATTGAGTTGATTTTGGTCATCTGTTGGACTGTTCTAACACTGCAACGTCTACTCCTTCTTTAGCAAGTCTGTCGACTTTCTCAATTCCCACAAGGTATCTGTGACCGGCAGTCAACTGTAATGTTATAATAATAGATCATACCTCCCCTCTTATTTCCACACTCTTTGTTGGCAGCGAGCCACTGTTTCTAGCGGCTTTAAATGTGCAACTCATGAATTGTAGATCTTCTGACAGTCTGTCTACTTATTTTTACTGCTTGTTCACTGTTTTAGGAAGGTCATATAACTTAACTCTGATTCACTTTGTGTATTCAATAATAAAATAACCGCAATTATCCCTTTTACACGATTAATGGGCACTGGGCAAATGGAACCAGAGCCATATTTGTATGGACCAAGCGGGCACTCAGTGGGTGATATGATGGCTATTGTGGCGGCTGCCTTTGCTTCCCAAGACATTTCCTTCTACCTATTTTAGGCTGAGTCGACCTTGTAGCTCAGGTCAATTAAAAAAAAAAAAATCGAACCCGATGTGATGCGAATCGAACCTAAGACCCTGGATACGACAGACGAACGTGAAGTAAAGCACTCGTGTACACGCCTACAGGCGAATGGGGCATACGGTGCTAGACCAATATTTGTGTAGTCCAATCGGCACTCGCTGGGTGATGTGGTAAGTATCACATCGATCACCTTTACTTCCCATGACATTCTTATATCCGTTTCAGGCTTGGTCGACCAGATAACTGATTCATGCTGTGGGATGATTAATCATCTTAAGCGACTTCCTGTATCTGCCGTGGGATTATATACAGTATTTTTTTCTTAAGCAACCCCCGTTAATGTGATATATAATACATTTTCCGCCATTGATGTTTGTTTGGTCCAATCCTACGTTTTGCTTTTTGCTGAATCTGTTAAAAATCCGAATCGCCCAATCGAGGGTAGAAACGATGAACACCAATCAGTAGGCGAGTGTCTAGCCACTACCCTACCACAGCACCGTGTTTGATGTATATTTAATACTTAACACTTTAATTACATTATGTGCAAACATTTGCCGTCTTTGTTCTAAGGGTTTCAAGGCCGCTTGCCGCGGCAACCATCAGGCAGTGGAACATGCTGGTTCTAAAAACAAATTACAGATAAACCTCCGGGGATTAGAATTGGCGGTTCCCTGGTGGGTGGGTTTGTTGTCCCAGCATCTCACCAACCTGCTTCTCATTTAGTTATTGATTTCTGGAAGACAATGATGTTTAAACCTGCACGTTTTTCTATCAGTCTGCTATAACATAAGCGAGTTGTTCTATTAGTCTCCTAAAACAAAATCGCCCGAGAAGGTTAACCCGGTAAACAAATTCCCGCAGAAGTCGGATGTGTCAGCCTAACGGCGCAAGAACGCAGCTCTGCTGTAAACAGGCACAATTCAATCACGTCCGAAAAAAAAAAAACTCTCCGGATGAACGAAGAAGAAGAAGAAGAAGAAGAAGAAGAAGAAGAAGAAGAAGAAGAAGAAGAAGAAGAAGAAGAAGAAGAAGAAGAAGAAGAAGAAGAAGACAAGCGAGTTTTCTATCAGTCTGCTATAACAGAAGCGAGTTGTTCTATCAATCTGGTATAACGCAAGTGAGTTTTTCTACCAGTCTGCTATAATACAGCCGAATTGTTCTGCCAGTCTGCTACAAGTCAAGCGAGTTGTTCTATTAGTCTCCTAGAACACAGGCGAGCTGCTCCATCAGAATAAAGAAGGTTTAGCGGATAAATGCTCGACTTTATTCTATCAACTTGTAACCAACATGAATCGGTCACTTTCCGCAGAGCAGCCTGCCGAATGCGTCGCACAGAGCACTGACTCCGTTGCTCCAACGACGACCCCTGGAAATCTCCAGGCAAAAAATGCATTCATGAACTGAATGACGGATTCAGGAAAAGAACCAACGACCTTCTGACCGAGAGACATACCTCTTGACCACTTCCACACGGAGACGCCCTTCTCTCAATCTCTCAGAACACAAGCGACTCTTTCTCTGTTTCATAGAACAGCATCAGCTTGTTCTGTTAATTTCCAAGAACATAAATCATTTGTTCTCTCTGTCTCCTAGAACAGCATATTGTTCTGTCAGTATTCTAGATAACTGACAAAGCTGTTCGATTGATCTCCTATAGCAGAAACAACAAATATTATGTCTGTACAGTCGGCGTCTGTGGCTCAGGAGCAGTGAACGCAGTTTCACAGTTGCGACATACCGGGCTCATAGTCAGCCACAAGCTGCGTTGATTTTTGCTATGTTGTGAACGTCGGCCGTTAAGAACAGCATTGGCAAACTACCGACCGTAAAATTGCCCAGCAGGTCACAAACTGCCAAGAGATGCTGTGGTTGACTGCGACGTTCTGTAAACGGCAAGTAACTAACAGCCAGAGTCTAAACAGGCACATTTCACAAACATGGCTGGTATGCCAATAAACCCCGGGAAGGTTAACCCGGTCAACAAATGCCCACAGATGTCGGATGTGTCGGCCGAAAGGTGCAAATAT
>JACEFZ010016586.1:85000-205629 GCA_014155875.1 Cepaea nemoralis
CGGGAATGCAGGGATTAGCCAGCAGGCAGTGCTGAAAGAAAGGTGTAACAACTGATTCACGGCAGTTCCCACCCATATGATGTAATCATCTAGACCAGTGGTTGTCAACCGGTGTGGAATTCTCCCCCCCCCCCACGGTAGGGTTTCTTAAAAGGAGGTTGGGGGGGGGGGGGGGGTGATTATTTGAAGATCGCGTTAATACAAGAACCGACTACTTGATATTGTTTTTCCCTTCCATACTTTACAGTTCTGTACTTCTCGCCCTTTTGAAACTCGTCTTATAACATAAGTAGACCCGCAAATCACGTTTTATGTAGACGTGTTATGTAGTATGTGTTATTAAATTTAATCAAAACAATGTTTTCCCGTGGTGAATTTGAATAACGAAGACACAAATCATAGATTGTACGATTTATTACCTGGCATCAAATTTAGCTTCCATTTTTACGTGTACTGTGTAGGGGCGGGGGAGGAGGAATTTACAGGGAGGACATACGAAAAGGGTGTAGGGGGGGATGACGTTATGAACATATGGTGAAGGGGCGCATAGGCCAAAAAAAGGTTGAGAACCACTGATCTAGACTGATGGTTTTGTGTTAGAGGAAAAGAGTGCTTGGTGGTTCATTTTAAAGGTTAATGGATCGTGTTTAGTGCAGGATAGTCTGGCATATGATGTCACATCTAGTCTGAGAATGGAGGTGGGGGAAGCCAGTCACTGCGGAGGACTGGCTGGAGGACACAGAGTACACACATGTCGTAATGGTAACAAACCACAGAGCATGTTGAGAAGGGTGAACAAAGGTATGTTTCTTGCAGAGTCGCATGATTCAGCTAACAAATCAAAGACAATGCTGGTGTGTAAGGAAACGAAAAGGCGGACACATTGGCTGGGTTGTACCGCTGGGTGCAGTATTGGTGCGTGCTAAGGCAGATGCAACCAGGGCCCTTTTGGACCGCGTGTACAGTGCAGAAGATTAGATAGATAATTATTGCCTGGAGAGAATATTGGGTCAGGATCTGGCCGACGCTGAGAGCCCCAATGAAAGCCAGGCGGACCCATTGCAGATTGTAACTGTTACCGTTAGTCTCTACGCTTGTGTTTGAAGATGAGGGCGGGCGCGTAAGGAAATGTCTCCAGTGCTGTAATGTCGGTTCGTGGCTCAGCTCAACTCAACACTGTAAACTGCCATGTCTTTAATGTTATCGCATCATTATTTCTTTTTTCCTCCTCATTGTGCTTGCCTTCAGATTAATCAGGGGGTTGCTTTTCCGACAAAGGGTCATGGCGATGTGTGTAGATGATTGGTGAATCGTCAAAATACCAAGATGTAATTATTAAGGCCAGTGCATTGTCTTTCAGATGAGTTGAGTCCTAAACCGCGTTTGAGTCGATAGGAGTAAGACTGGTGTAGAGACTTTCCTAACTAACTGGTACCAATGTACCAGCTCCACGGGGAATATGTTGTAGATGGCACACTCCCTTCCCAAAGCTCAGGAACTGGGAGTTGTGCAAGACTGGTACTGGAACTGGAACTGTGGGTAGGCATATTAGGATATATATATATATATATATATATATATATATATATATATATATATATATATATATATATATATATATATATATATATATATATATATGTGTGTGTGTGTGTGTGTGTGTGTGTGTGTGTGTGTGTGTTGAGAGAGAATGACAAAGGGAATGACAGAAAGAGAGAGAGAGAGAGAGAGAGAGAGAGAGAGAGAGAGAGAGAGAGAGAGAAGGAGAGACAGAGAGGGCCATTTATGCAATAATGTTAATGTAGGCATGTCAAACACCCCGTATCTCTTGGCAAATGGAATGTCACTTGAACATCTCCGACTGTACAAGCGAGCAACTAATGAACCCATACGGTTCTTGTTATTGTCTTACGACTCTCTATTACTAGAAATACTGTAAGTGGAGTTTGCTAACAGCTGGCCTTTTTGAGAGGCTTCAAATGATACTTGGCATAAAGTGAGGGACTCATTTGCACACCTCGAGGTGTATTGGGTAAATGGTTCTAGCCCCATATATTTCACACGTGGTCATTATCACAACAGCCCAACTGGGAACATAAGCCATTGTTTTAAAAGTCGCTCTAGGTGTATTGGAACACACGAGCGCCGAACCGGCAGGTATGAGCGCTAGCCATGGCGCTACCTCGGCTCCCAGTTGTGTGGGTACAATAAGTACAATAAAGAACACTCTTTTACCCAACTTGATGGATATTGTGTACATGGTACTGGTCCCATAATTGTACGGACCAATGTTTGCCCAACGGGTGATGTGGTCAGTGTCACGTCGGTCGCCTGTACACCCAAGGGCATGCCCTGATATCCATTTAAGATTGGGTCGGCCTGGGAGCCCAGGTCAAGTCAAGTAATATCCGCCATGAATTTGTGATTCGACCACAAGACCACCCTATTGGCAGGCAAGTGTGCTAGCCTAGAGGATCCCCGGCGCTTGATTTACTGCGTGTTACAATTCATTAAGGTAACCGCTGCTTGGGACAGAAAATGTTGATAATAATAATAATAATAATAATAATAATAATAATAATAATAATAATAATATATGGACGGATGGATGATGATGAATAGATGGTGATGGATGATGATGATTGATGATATGTATGATGATATTGATGGTGATATTGCTATGATGGTGATGGATGATGATGATTGATGATATGTATGATGATATTGATGGTGATATTGCTGTTGATATTGATGATTGACGACGGCAATGATGATGATGACGACTGATGATGATGATACAGTGCATGCCTGTAGTAAATGCCCAACGTGGGGGTAATGAATCTCCACCGACAGTCCTGCATTGCCAACATGCAGACTTTTCCCATGATATTTATTGCTGTTATATGATCACATGTAGCGCTGTCTTTTTTTGCCACTCTTTATGACATTCTTTTCCCCACTACATCACTCTTTTACAAGAATATGTGTCTCCTTACATGCTGCAAGTATTTTGCTTGTCTGACCTTGGTTTCATGGAGTAATGTTCTCTTCAACCAACGGCTCAACACACAGGGGTCGCAAGACCATGTAGAAAAATGTGCCTAACCAATACGGGTTTAAATTAATAACCGAAATGCAATAAATCTTAGAAACTCAAACAAAATATGGGAACATGCACAAAAGAAATTCAAATTACAGGAGAGAGAGAGAGAGAGAGAGAGAGAGAGAGAGAGAGAGAGAGAGAGAGAGAGAGAGAGAGAGAGAGGGGAGAGAGAGAGACGGAGAGAGTCAGACAGAGATAGAGACAGATAAAGCGAGAGACAGTGAGAAATAGAGAGAACGAGAGAAAATGGCTGATCACCCCACTTCCTAATGCCTTATCTCTGTAAACGAGAACCCATCCGGCAGGACGTGCCTTGAAATTACATTCACTTTTAAAGTGATATTTCAATCCTTTGCAAGTGGTAATTCTTTCTTGACTGCCACGGGTACATCAAAGGCCTAACCATGGCCAGAATTGACAGTTGTCGACCGACAAAACGACAGAGATTACAGCCGGCGCTCTAACAAGAGAACCGGTTTAGACAATTGTTACCTGTTCACAAAAAAATATCCTTAACATAATATGAGGTAATTTCCTGTGGAACTCACCTGTGCGTTTACCTAAGCCGAGATAGATTACAGGCCACGGAGCAGCCGGTCTGCGATGGCGTGAATAAATAGATTGTCAAGATTAGAGGCCCCTGTTTGATGTCGTTTCCTAAGAGTTCTGGTATTTCAAGTCTTGTATTGCTTGTGTTTGTAGTAGAGAAGTCTTGTTTTATTTGTGTCTGTAGTACAGAAGTCTTACGTTGTTTGTACTTTACCATACAGTGGATACCATCCCACTGTGGAGTACCAGGAAACGACAGAGCTGACTGATTGGCTAAGGAAGGAGCAAAAGAAGAACAACCTGATGTGCCCATTACATACCACCAAAAGAAAAGCATGATCAAATCAGTCAGAAGGCCACCAAACCCTACTCAAGACGACTACCACGTTATGGACAGACCAGAACAGGTCATTATTCAGCGCCTCAGAACAGGACACAATAGATTACGCAACCACATGTATACAAAATTCAAGATTGGTGACTCAGCCATCTGCACATGTGGTTTTGCGTCGCAGACAGCAGAGCACATATTCCAGAACTGCCCAAACTACAACATACCCACGCGAACCTTCTAGCCTAGAGAGTGAACAGTGGAAGATAAATTCTATGGATCGCTGAGTAAACTAAAAAAGACTGTTAGATTCCTACAAGAGACAACATAAGTCTTGTAATATTTGTGTTGGTAGTACAGAAGTCGTCTATTGTTTGTTTGGTAGTAAAGATATCTTGCATTGTTTGTGTTGGTAGTACAGAAATCTTGCATTGTTTGTGCTGGTAGTACTGAAATCTTGCAATGGTTGTGTTGGTAGTGCATAAATCTTGCATTGTTTGTATTAGTTGGAGAGAAGTCATGCATTTTTTTTTTATTGGTAGTACAGAAGTCTTGTATTGGCAGTAGTGAAGTCTTTTATTGTTTGCGTTGATAGTAGAAAAGTCGTGTATTGTTTGTGTTGGTTTTACAGAAGTCTTGTATAGGTAGTACAGAAGACGCTTTGTTTGTCTTGGTAGTTCACAATTATTGTATTGTTCGTGTTTTACACAAGTATTGTATTGTTTGTGTTGTAGCACAGAAGTCTTGTATTGTTTGTGTTGTGGTACAGAAGTCTTGTATTGGAAGTACAAAAGAATTGTTTGAAACTATCATTTCATTATGTCGTGGCTGTAATTATACACAACTTCTCTAATCATGTATTGCTTCTGTCCTTTTCATCACATTTGAATGTTCCTCCTTGGCCAGGATGATGACAACGAATTACCTGACACCTGTAGAGCGAACTACAACATAGGCCTAGATTCCGGCCAGTCTGCATGCTGCGCTGTATATCCATGTTTTGCTATTATAAAATAGTTCTTCACACCTCGCTGGTTTCTGGGCTTGGGGATGGGAAGGAGAGCACTAGCGCAGGGTCCCCGTGACGGTGGTACTTTGGTACCGAGTCGCGAGAAACTTGCATATACCAGACTCTGAACGCCGACACATTGTACTTAAGAGTTAAAATTAACTCTCTTGTAGAGAATTCTGAACCAACAACAACAACTGTTCAACTTTAACTGTCTCTCAAACTGTCATCTACTGCCTATAGTGCCTTGTAGTGTAGTCTGAGGAATTAAGATCGCCTGGCTAGTGCAGTCGCCGCGAACTGTACAGGTTAGGATTTTCTTTTTGCCCCCGACAGAAAAAATATTCACACCTTACCGAGGATTCGAACCTGGGTCTCCCGGCGGAACCTGGGGTACGTAACCACTCTGTCAGACCAAAACCCAAAGAGGGATAGCATTATTGAATTATTCATAGGGACATTGTTTACTTTATTATTCTTTATTTCATGTCTAATTTCATAGTTAGAAGTAGTGCTCGCATCCCGTATCTCTCTAAGTCTCTATTTAACATTACCTAGGTATGTGCTTAATACGTGGGTCAATACTGGAGTTACATTACATATTTGATCTTATCTCTCATCTCTGTTGCCAAGGAAGTCCACAATTTCCGGTATCTGAGACAAGACATCTTTAGATCTCAGCCATACAGCGGCTCTCACACTTGTTTGTTCTATAGGGAAAATTGGGCAATGAACATTTGGTAGCGTCACGATGAATGTGTCTTTATTGGAAAGAAATACACTACAAACAACGTGTTTGTATACTATACAGTTTAAATTCCTGGAATAGTCGACTTCTATCAGGTTGATTCTGTTTGAGAAAGTAGAGTTGTATAAAACCATAGTGAACTTGACCAACCAACATTACATTAAAAAAAAAAATTGTCCCTCAACAGTTTCTTGCTATGGCTCTGTGATGCGATAGCGCAATCAAAATTGGAGGCATAAAGCAAGGAATGACAAGAGCCAACAACAAGTAGAAGAAGTTTATTTGTGTGATTTTGTGTGGAACAAGGGTTTCCTGAAATGTTGTATTGGTGTCAGTGATGATCCACGTAGCGGTCGACCACTCGCCTTCATAAACAATGGGCATGTGGGGTATATTCGGACCGTTGCTAGCGGTTACAGAAGCTGAAGTAATAGCTAAATTTGTGTAACAATTGGAGGACAAATTTGATTCGTTTGATTGCTTTTTTTGTTCATTCGACTCAAATCGGCCCTGAAAGAGATGTTGAGGAAATTACAATCAAAGCAATGTTGTGTTCGACAGAAGTTTCAACGAATGGGTTCCAGGAAAGTTTCCAGCAGCCGTATGATCGTCCACAACAACGTGGAAGGGAGCTGCTTTGAAAGAAATGTAGTGTCGACGATTTGTCACGGTACAAGATTATACACGATACACAGTCTGGAAATGTTGTACACAACTTCGGATATCACCGCTTGTGTGCCAGCCACATGCACAGAACTTACGGAAACAAAGACTGAGAGTTGGATACAATAGCTGCTACCTTACAGCAGAGATCGACAGCCATCTCAGAGATACAGTAACCGCCCCTGTCTCCATTCACACCCTGAAAGCTTTGAACATGACACTCCCACTCATTCTTCTCAAAACTAGTTAAATGTTAGTTGCATATCCGTTACAGGACGTGGCCGTCAAACCCAGCATTTGTTGGCTGTTCGTGATTCCTGTGCACGTTTGCGTTCAGTAGTTTGCCATTGCTTTCTGAACGACCGGCACTCATACCATTTCATTAAGTAACAATAATGTAAAGCGGTTTGCTGCCAAATCGCCCACAGCTGTGTTTCGAAGGCGTTCTGCGGGATTACGAACAGCCTCCGTAAACTCTTCGCCACGGAGCAGGATCAAAACTTGACTAAAACATAATTGTACAGTCTGACTCTTCGCATAAATATTCGCGATGTTGACATTCGCATGCCTCTCAAGCAATGAGTGTCTCCTGTGTTGTACACAAACCTCAAGTTAGATAACATGATGGGGTGAGTACAGACCTCCATACACACTGGCTATTTTCCAGTCATATGCTTACGAGAGTTTTATTCCCACCGCCGTATATGATTTATGGTTGACCAAGTCTCTTTACATGAGTGCACGAGGTCAATGCGTTGAAACAGGGAGAAACCAGTCCACCTCATCATTCCTTCCATGCGGGCAATGATGAGAGTCAGCTGTGGCAAACGGTCTGCTTCACGATGTTTATATGCGCGCGCGCGCGTGTGTGTGTGTGTGTGTATATATATATATATAAATGATTGATTTTAAAAATCCACTGGACTCCCAGGTCAAAGCAATCTAAAATGGGTACGAAGAAATGTTTTGGGAAGTAAAAGAAGCCGGTTTAATCTTGACATCAGACACCGAATGCCGCGTCGTCTATACAAACATGGATGTTGACATCAGCCACAGAGTACCGCGTCGTCTATACAAACATGGATGTTGACATCAGGCACCGAGTGCCGCGTCGTCTATACAAACATGGATGTTGACATCAGCCACCGAGTGCCGCGTCGTCTATACAAAATGGATCTTGACATCAGCCACTGAGTGCCGCGTTGTCTATACAAACATGGATCTTGACATCAGCCACGGAGTGCCGCGTCGTCTATACAAACATAGATCTTGACATCAGCTACCGAGTGCCGTGTCGTTTATACAAACATAGATCTTGACATCAGGCACCGAGTGCCGCGTCGTCAATACAAACAAGGATGTTGACATCAGGCATCGAGTGCCGCGTCATCTATACAAACATGGATCTTGACATCAGCCACGGAGTGCCGCGTCGTCAATACAAACATGGATCTACCACAGAATGCCCAATGATCCATAAGACGTGAACAAGAGTATTTAACTATTTACACATTTAGGCGCCAATATCTTGTTTCTAGAATAGTTTCGCCTATGAACATTTTCATTTCAGACAGTGATGAAATCAAGACGGCAACCTTGAAGAACAAAAGTTCTTTTGTGTGTGTGCTGTTTATTAACCACGAATCCGAAAAACGGTTGTCATTAGCCGAACAAAACATTGGCAGTGTGAAACCGATCGACCTATTTCGCTCTTCTAAGCATGTCAGGAGGGATATGTCCTCTCTCCGATACACTTTATATTATTAGTTTGACAGGCCAGCTCTTCGCTACTTCACGATCCACATCACAGACTTATTATACATTACTCTGACTTTAAATAGATCTCAGTTGGAGGCCATCCTTTCTTAAGGAAGGCCCGATAGTTGAATGATGTAAACAGGCCCTTTCAGGAAGCCCAGAAGTTGCACCCATATCTAGCGCACTCTGGTTCGTTTCACATTTTCGACTTTACACAAATTGGTTGTCCTTTGCAGGACGCTACTATCAACCCCAGCGCCTATTATCTGTTTGTGATGTATTTCTCAATTTTACCTCCCGTATTTTAGCATTCGTTCTGAACGAGTATGCCACATTTAAGTCTAACAGCCGATGTGTCCAACCACTCTACTACGCCAACCGTCAGAAGAGAAAGTTTAAGACTGTTTAAAACCGTCACCGCGCCGACCCCCAAGCCTCTGGACTATATTTCCTGAAGTAAGATCGTGATTGTATACTTCCCCCTGATTCTGCTGTAGTGCGTCGTATTATTAGCCTTCTCAGGTAAGTGCGAAAACCCGAAGGAGCCTTGTTCCTATTAATTAAGCACGTTGAACATCCCTCGGCATTGGCAAATTGAAAAGTTAGTTAGTTGACAGTTAGTTGCATATCTTTTACAGAACATCGCAATCAACCCCAACTTTTTTTTGGCTGTTTGTGATTTCTTGGCAAGTTTATGTTCAGTAGTTTGCCATTTCTTTATGAACGAGAGGCCATTTGCAGTGGCAAATTGAAAAAGAGCGAGTCGAATAAGCTGTTTCCCTGGTTAAAAAAAAAAGAAAAAAGATGTGCACGTCCTTTGCAGGACTTGCGATTAACCCCATGATGATTTTCTAAACAATTTTACATTCAGTAGTTGGCCATTCCTTTCTCGACAAGAAGTCATTGTGTAAGTCGAAACTTAATACCGGTGTAGGGATTGAACCGCCTACCTCGCCATCAGTGTACATAAGTTTTACGAGCGAGTGATTTTATCCTTTCGACCACTTCGGCTACATTTCAAATTTAGTTTGTGTTTCTAGCATATATATTTGATTTTTCGCCGCTTCTATGGAGTTTGTGCACTGTGATGACATTCTCCTTGTCAAGGACGAGAGTGGGGCACTGAAGGAGACATCAGAGTGCAATGAAACCGATTCGCAATGACATTTATCTTTGATCAAAAACATATCAAACCAACCAGACAGTTCTTTAGTTTCTGACTGAACAGTTCTTAGCATTGCTTCAGCTTCTAATTGAGCAGGTCTTTGCGTTTCTTCAGCTTCTGACTGAGCAGGTCTTAGTGTTGCTTCAGCTTCTGAATGATCAGGTCTTAGTGTTGCTTCAGCTTCTGACTGAGCAGTTCTTCGCGTTTCTTCAGCTTCTGACTGAACAGTTCTTAGCCGCGCTCTATATTACTGTCCGTTTCAGGACTTGGCAGGAATAAACTGAAGTAACGTGAATAATCTGAAACAGAGCAAACGTGATGAATCAAGATCCTGCACATCAACAACAACGAATACAAATCCTACGTTCTAGATATCACAGTTCGGAAAGTGACATAGACCTCGTCGCAGCACAACCACTTATATATAAAAAAGTATATATACATAATCTTGCTCGCAGCAAAACCACTTATATAAAACACAAGTACACATAACCCTGTTAGCAGCAAAACTACTAATATAACAGATCTTAAAGCCTGAGCCCTGGTCTCAGCAAAATCACCTATTTAAAAGATATTTACACATTGCATATCCTTTACAGGACGCGGCAGTCAACTCCAGCATATTTTGGCTGTGATCCCTGGGCAAGTTTACGTTCAGTAGTTTGCCATTGCTTTCTGAACTCATACCATTGTAGAGAAACCAACTCAAGCTTCCAAATCGCCCGCAGCTGATGTACACATAATCCTGTTGGAAACCAATTAGATAACAAAACATATAAACGTAACCTTGCTCGCAGAAGAAAAAAAAACACATATAAAATATATTTACACACATCCCTGTTAACAGCGAAACCACTTAAAAGACATTTACACATAAACCTTTTCGAAATACCACGGCTTATATAACAAGACATATACACATAGGCCATTTCGCAACAAAAGAACTTGTATAAAAAATCATGTGCATGACGGGATTGATGGTTTAAACCAGCAGCAGGCTATTTGGAAGTAGGCCTTTCTTTTAACAATGGTATGAGCGTCGGCGGTTCAGAAAACAATGGCAGACTATTGAACTAAACTTGTCTAGTCAATCACAAACAACTAAAATGCTGGGGTTGATTGCCATCTCCTGTAAAGGACGTGCAACTAACTTTCCTTGTTATTGGGACGTGAATGTCCTGTGAACGCTGTGATAATGGAGAATATTCAGAGTATCAGAAGCAGTATATGAAGAGATTAGAACAAGAATCGCCATGGCGAAGGTAGCCTTTTGCAAGATAACAAACATACTGACCAATAAAAAGATGTCAATTACTACGAGAAAAAAGTGTTCAGGTGCTACATAACACCTTTTGTATAGATGCGAAGCGTGAACAATCAGCAGTCAAGCTGAAAAACATCTGTGGAAATGTGGTTTCTGAGGAGAATGCACAGAATACCATGGACAGACAGAAAAACAAATGAGCAAGTCCTACAAGAAATAAATAAAAACCGTAAACTGATTAGAGAAATTAGACGTTGACAGTAACAATTTTTTGGTCACGTTATGAGAAGAAATAAATTGGAGAACTTGTTGACAACTGGCAAGATCGAGGGGAAGAGAACAATGGGAGGGTAGAGAAGTAAATCCTGGATGGCTTGGCCACGTTGTATGGCCGAGACAAGAACACTGGGCTGATCCACAACTCTGGTGATTGGGTGAGATGGCAAAACATGACCGCCCACGCTTACCGGCATAGCACATGATGATGATGATCCACCTTTCTAATGCCGATGTTTGCTTTGTGAACTACAAAGATTACGTCATAGATAAGGAAGTACGCGATCTGTTTACGCTGTACTTCTAACCTGAGGTGAAATAGTTCAGTGCAGGTGTATCAGGATATCACTGTTATGCTCTCATTGAAATATTGATACTATATTTTCCACTACGCAATCTGCTAACAATAAATAATCCTATATCAGCGTTGGAAACCTACGGCACATGTGCCGATAGTTGCAAGTGGAACGATCTTCAATGGTACACTGAGTAAATTGAAAGACAAAGTATGTTCTTATTAAGAAAATACAACCTTTTATTAAATAGAAGCATGTACTTCTTTTAAAGCTATTCCTATATTAACATCTATTCTAAATGAAAGTTATTAGACGATGGAGATACGAATGTGCGATTTGGTGCAAATTAACATAGGGCGGGAGGAGGGGGGAAAGAGAGAACAATTACTAACATTGATGAAGTTCTATATCCGTCCTATCTTTCTCTTCTCTCCCGACCACCGCTACCACCAACTCTATCTGGCGCAAAGTTTTTCAGTCCAATCGGTTGACCGGAAGCTCAAAAATTATGTTTTTATTAAGTAATACGGTGTCGTTAAAATGACTTTGTAAAAAAAATATTGCAAAACGTTGATGCATGCTCGTTTCATGACTTTTGGACATACGAATATGAATTAGACCACGATGGACGTATGTTGGCACGCCCTGGAAAGCTTTGTAACAGAGTCATAGTGGATGCTTTGGTAAGTCTTTGCAGGAACTTCACTCCTATAAATGCAAGCAGTTTTCAGGGACATGCACGCCAATGGATTTGAGTTACAAATCAGTCTTTCAGAGAATTCACAGCCAATAGCCCAATTACCAACTAACTAGCCAGCCAACCTAGCCAACGAATCGAACCAAGCCAACTAACCGACCAACCAACTAATATTAGATGTATTTAAAAAAGAAGGACCTTTATTGTAAACATTTTTGTTTTAGAAATCTGATACATTGATATATGTATGTGTTAGAAAGCATCTGAGCATATGAGAAGTTGTGCCCGCTTTGATAGATTTCGTAGGAACGAGGTCAAATGTTGGCATTTGTTTGGAGTGCTTTAACTATAGCTGTCCCCCAACGGCAAAGAACGTAATGCTCAGGGGATTTAAATCGCTGCAGGTGGTTAAGACCTCAGTACCATGGTATTACATTGCTGCCAACGACTGTCATCGACCCGTCTTCTGCATAATCGGATGAAATCGACGCTTTATGGTATAGTCTAATCTAAGGCTAATCGTGATAAATGTTCCCTGCAATAGGTTTCTAACATTTCACGTTTCCCTACTTAATTTCTTTCTCTCTTTTATTCGGGTTAACTGTTAACTTGCTCTGACATCGTTTCCTTTCCCAATTCGCGTACTGTTTTCATTTTTTGCTCGCGCTCGCTTTGAACTCAAGCGTTGCTTTTACTTCTAGTACACTGGACTGTTTTTTTTTTCGTGTTGATTAGCTTTCCCTATTACTAGTGTCCCTTGCCATCATTCGAACCCACTTCGACTTCAGATGTACTTGTAATTTACGTCCCCAAGTCAAGGACGAGATGTCAAAGTTTTAGCCCAATTGACAGGTGTGTGGTTGAAACCCTTACCTCGGCATCTGTACACCGGATGTTTAAAAAAAAAAAATTCCTATCCATTTGGCCATGCTTACCCCCGTGGCCGCAAATGGCCTGTCTCGACTGAGGGTCCCTCTCTGAGATCTTTGTCATTCTTTTTTGGCTGTTATATTGAGTGTTTTGGGATGAGTAATTGGGTAGTTTCTCTTGGCTCTCCACATCCATTTGGCTGTGAACTGTGTTCTTAGTTATAAGAAAATTATAAGTTACTGGGGTAAGTGGGTAGTCTGCTCTGTGGTACTTTCGCTAACAGTAAATAGCACACCTGAGGTGCCACTTATCCCAGTAGATACTTGGTCCCGAAAGCTGCGTTTGCCATACCGTGGTGTTTCCACCAGGCTCTGCCACAGTGAGATGCATCTTGAATCTTCCCTTCGATGAGTTCTGAGACCCCGGTGGTATACCTCAAATTATTCAGTACTTTTAGAGGACTTAATTTAAAAACTCACATATGCAGATGTCACGGTCCTCCTCTCAAACAGTACTAAGTGTTGAGAAGAGTTAATCATGTGTAACATAAGGGAACAATGCAGTTCAAAGTTGTTTTGTACGTACGAACTCGCGCACGCACATACACAAGCACACACAAAACTATCGTAATGCCCAATCACAAAGCAAACGTCAACCGAAGGTCACAATCAACAACAGCAGCAGCAACAACAACAACAACAACAACAACAACAACAACAACAACAACAACAACAACATGTAAAATGGCACTAAGTTTGAATGTCTTCGCTCCATAATAAACAACATTGTGAGCTTTTCAAACAAACAAACAAACAAACAAACAAACAAACAAACAACAGCAGGCATATCTCAATGTATTGGTTGCTTCCAACGTCAGACTCTTCTTAGGGACTTCTGCTTTGGTGTTCAAAACGGTCAACATCCGAAGTAGAATATCTACCCTGGATCACATGTACAGAGCAGAGTGATACGTGCTACAGAGCTCAGATGGACGGCAACAAATGTGGTGGCAAGTAAAGGCTGCCGGCGGGTTACTGACTACATCCATTCTTCTTTTCCTCCTCCTCCTTCTTCTTCTTCTTCTTCTTCTTCTTCTTCTTCTTCTTCTTCTTCTTCTTCTTCTTCTTCTTCTTCTTCTTCTTCTTCTTCTGCGGCGTCAATACGGAATTTTTTTTTCTTCTTTTCCGGACGTGATTGCGTTGTGCCTGTTTACAGCAGAGCTGCGTTCTTGCGGCGTTAGGCAGACACATCCGACTTCTGCGGGCATTTGTTGACCGGGTTAACCTTCTCGTGGGATCCATTGTTCTATTCAAACAAATATTGCGTCGTGCACCATCTGCCCAGTTAGTTTCGGCATGTAAAAGAGCCGTTTACTGTGTTTAACCATAAGCCCAAGGCATCGTTAGGTTGTGTGAAAGGGTCTGTGTTGTGTGTATTTGCTTAATACTTAGTTAATGGCTTAGAGCCCTCTCCGTAGCAAAAAACACGGTTTATAATCCCGTTTACCCGCGTTCGAAACACAGCTGCGCGCGATTTGGCAGCAGATCGCGTTGCGATGTGTTTTAACGAATTGGTATGGGAGTAGGTCGTTCAGAAAGCATTGAGAAACTACTGAACGTAAACTTGTCAAGACATCAACATCAGCGATATACTGTAAAAAAAATATGCCCCCCCCCCCCCAAAAAAAAAAAAAAAAAAAAAAACAACTAAGAGGATAGTGAAATGCAATTTTTTTTTTTCACCATTTCCGACACACCGAGTTGAGGGTTCGAAATCAGTTGCGAGACTATTTGAAAGCAGACCCCTTTGCTTTCGATGGGATCAGGAGTTGGCAGTTCAGACAGCAATTGTAAACTATTGAACTAACATCCGCCAATAAATGCCGGGATTAATTGCGACGTCCAGTTTGAACAACCAAATTTTAACAAATCTTCAAATACATGAATCTGCATCTCTGAGTCACTGACATTTGCTTCTGATATGCGTTAACAGTTCATTTAGGCATTCCACTTGCTGCATTTTGTAAAGATTGAGGCCATCTTTTAGTGTCAACAATCCCTGGCTCAGGTTATATAGCTAGTGTCACGGGGTAATTTAAAACGTGTGTTTTGTCACCACAGAGTTGCCGAACGTTGATACATACAAGAATTTATTGTGCAGCGCGCTGGCATTGACATTTTATTTCCTCAATAAAGTGTCTCTTTCAGCGCAAAAATGCTTCCATAGAAACCACGCGGCTCATCGAAAAACAGACACTTTGCGTCTGGTGTTGTTGAGGATCTGATCTGTTCCCTGGGGAATACCACTAGCTTGCTATTAATATATACCCCGAGAAGGGTTTCCGTGGCCAAGTGATTATTTCGATTGCCTCGTGCTCAGAAGGTCGTGGGTTTGTTTTCGGAATCCGTCAACCATTTCGCGAGTGCATATTTGTTACTGGAGTCGTCGCCAGAGCAGAGCTACGTAATGCGCTTAGTGCCACGTGCGTCGCTTTCTCCAGTCGGTTAGATGCGCTGCAGAGAGAGACTGAGCAACTTGGAACAAATCCCGTGCAGTTAAGTCTCCCCTTGCCTTTTAACCAGCGTTTTCTTTATATACCCCCTGCAAGCCACATCGATGTGATCGAGATAGCACTTCAACCACATAAATTTATGAGAGTGACAATTTACCTGTCGGTGACTAACAAGCTGTACTTTGCAAGAAAGGCGTCTCAGAACATGCAATGCCAACATATATGAGACATCGCGGGCATTATTGTAATTTACAGACATTTGTAACTGAATCAAGTGTTTTCCCATAGCACGGATTCCTCATTTAGTAGTCACGTGTTTTCTAGTCGCTTCCTTATCCATGATGGACAACGTGTGTAAGGAACATAACATGAAAATTAGCATAAGTAAACCATCTAAAAGAACGCCCCCTCAAACAAGTAAAGAGCTGCAAGTACTTAGGAAGTATAATATCAAGAAGACGAGATCAAGAATAGATGTAATAATGCAAGCCAATTCATTAGACAAATGGCACCAATATCAAAGAACAAATACGTATCAATAGTTACTAAAACAACCACTTTACCTAAAAATCTTCCTACCAACTCGATGCTATCAATTCCAAACCTGGACAATGACAGAAAAAGAGAAAAGAATAATTGCAACAACAGCAATAAGATTTTCTGTGAAGAATACTCAATATATCAAGAAGAGAGAAAATCAGAAATAAAGAAATCGGGACAAAAGTGGTGGTTATAGCAACGCAATATTTCATCAGAAAACAGCAAGTTAAATGGTTTGGCCATATAATAAGATTATCAACTAACAGTATACCACAAAAGGCAATGATGTACAGACTACATTTAAGCAGAAGAAGAGGCCAACCATGCAAACAATGGCAGAGGGAATACATGGGAATCTCGATACATGAAACCCATAAACGGGCACCCTCCCCCTATTTATACTTTACCAAGTTACAAGAGGAACAAGATGACATGAGATGAGATTAGATGAGAGCGACGTGGCCATGACAGAAGTTATCGTGGGGTCTCGTAGAACCTGCAAAGCGTCAACTGACGATCGCAGGGAGATACAGGTATCCCGTAATCCGTTATACGTTACACGATGGAGCTATATTTTCCTTCTAGCAGTGATCATATTCACCTCACTGCAAATCGTTAGGATGTATGCTTCTATTTATGACAAATTCACAGCGTTGCCATGATTTATTTTTTTATGCTTCGTATGTCAGAAGGGAATAAATTGAGAATAAATAAAAAGAGAGAAAGTATTCTAAGAGTTCAGAATCGATTTGGACTTCAGCTTCTTGAAGCATAGCACGTCCAAAAGTGATCTTAAACAACTTGACGACAGTAGCAGTCGCCAGTTTGAAATTTCACACAAAGTTCAAGCCCCATCATTCTAAGGTCAGAATCGCAAGCAGTTCCACGCAATTCTTACATTCTGGTAATGTTCAAATAGCAATTGTGATTTTCATTTAAATACGAGGAGAAGTCAATAAGTAAGTCACAAATGGTTGTAGAAAAATAACTAAATATGATAACAACTTGAAACCAGTTTATTTTTATACATACATTGTCCCTTTATTTCTCAACATAATTTCCACCAACATTGATGCACTTATCCCATCGTTTTATCAGTTCTACCAAACCGGCTGCATAGAACTGCGTGCTCTGTTTTCTAAACCACGTTTTCACTTCACATTCAACTTCGGCGCCATTCGCGAAATGTCTCCCGCCAAGGTGGGTATTCAGTGGACCAAAAAGGTGGAAATCGCTAGGGGCTAAATCGGGGACTGTAAGGTATCCAGAACTTCCCACCTTAGTTGGTTAATTTTCTCCTGAGTTAATCGAGCCGTTTGTGGTCTGGCATTGTCATGAAGTACGCAATCACTCCTCTAATCAGCAGTCCTGGACGTTTTCTTCGAATTGCATCATGAAGCATCGATAGAACTTCACAGTATGATTCAGAATTCACATTGTCACCTTTCTTCTTGAAATTGGTTAAAAGCACTCCTTGACAATCCCAGGACACTGTCAGCATAACCATCCCTGCTGATGGCGTAACCTTGAATTTTGGACACAAAGCGAAGAAGGATGTTTCCATTGCGTTGAAGCACGCTTTGATTCGGGCTGGTAGTCAGCATAAACAGGAAGCATTTCCTTATGAATATTCTTTGCAGGAAGTCCTTTTGCTCACACAAAAAAAAAAAAAAACGCACAACAGCACATTGCGCTTTGGTGTGTACACTCCGTAAGTACAGTCTCCATTTTGTTTATGCGCTTCGCATGCACACTGAGACACCTAGTGCCACCTGCCACCACGGGAATATAATGTTCGATGTTGCTGTCAACCACACCAATCCACATTTACCTGCCATCCCACAGAACTGTGTGACTTACTTATTGACTCGCCCTTGTAGTAGTGCTGAACTGAAGTTTGCGTCTGGATTTGCTTTCCTTATTAACAGTGTCATTAGGCTAACCCACTCTGATTTCTTAGGTACTTGTAATTTGCTCCCCCAAGTAAAGGACGATAGGTCAACATTTTAGTCCAACTATCCGGTGTAGGTGTTGAACTCCCATACCTCAGCATCAGCACAACGGATGTTTAAGAACATGCGTTCTTATCCATTCGGCCATGCTGATCTGTATTTGCCGAGTCTGATTTCGAACCCTCGACTCGGTATGTCGGGGAATTGTGAAGCTGTGTTTCACTATTCTCAAAGGTCTTTAGGTAATAACCGTATATTCCAGAAGGAGTTCAGAAAGCCCTAGAACTTGGCTACAAGGTTTAACAACACGCTTCCAGATCATAAGCCACTAGATTGAATCCGTGAATGATACCCATTGTCCTCTGTGGGTGTCAGTACCATGCAGGGCAATACCGTTGTTTTAGGCAGCTCGAGGACGTGCATAAACCTGCCATCAGGCGATCCCTGGTTTCCGAAAACTCGTGAAATAGATTCCAGGTTGTGATGGCGATGGAGACGGATTGGTGTGGGATAAAAGGTTATACTAATCACCCAGACAGACGCTGCCGCCCAAGTGCAAACTGCATTAAATGCATGGGATTTTAAATGCGCTCGGCCATGGATATGGGACGGAGTGGCTCAGTGCCCTGGAGAACGCGACTAGGTAACAGAGTGGCTTAGATGAAGGGCGCCCGTCTAAAAAGTACGGTTGTCTTAGACGCGGGAGAGTCCGCCTCAAAGGGACTGAATAGCTTAAATGTATGAAGTTTCGCATCCTTGGGGGGAGGGTGCCCGCCTCTAGAAAACAGAGTGGCTTAATGGTAGGATATCTGTGACTAGGGACGGGGTGGCTTATAGTTAAGGAAGGGTCCGCTTCTGGTGCGGATTGGCTTAAAGTTAAAATGTCCTACTCTAGGGACGGTGTGACTTAGAGGTAAGGTGTCCACCTCTAGAGGCAGAGTGAACGAAAGAACGAACTTTATTTTTATAAGGTCACAAGTTGACCTTGAAGTAGGGTTTCCATCTCAATGAGGCTGTGACTTTGAACTAACGGCTTCAACCTCAGTTCAAAACATACCAGGTCCGTATCCAGTTATGAACGATTATTATAACCCCAGGAGCCCGGTGAAGTTATCCTCCCCGTGTTCATTGGATACTTAGCTTCTCCAACAGGGGTGGAAACAAAAGAGGATCTATCTTCAGTGGATGCCTAGCTTCTCCAACAGGGGTGGAAATACAAGAGGACTTATGTTCAGGCTGCAGATGCTTAAGATCTCTTAGTAGTTGGTAATCATAACAAGCAGGCCGTTCGTTGCCGCTACACGGTAAAACAAAACAACAACATACAATTTAAATAACATTTCTCTCGGCAAAACAGTTTGGACGATTAAATCACTTATATTGTTGAAGTCATGAGGATACCATCACACTAATCTCCCATAAACACACTTCACAGCAGTTACACGATTAGACTTATGATATGATGACATGGTAAAATAACCGTAGGCCAGTATCGGACTGGATAACCACAGTAGTCTTGACAGTAGAGGTGAGGCCACGGCCAGGATCTTTCGAAATATCTAGAAATGTTTTTGCTGAACCCACAGTAACCGTACATAATTCTTAACACAGCATGAAACTTCTGAGACTACAAGTAGACGCGATTGATTGTAACATCCTGCCATGCCAAGTATTTCAATCGGGAGACTTGTATGATTTGTTTTCGTAATTTCTTTACATGTCACCTGAACTTAAATCTGGCTTTGAAACTGCCCATAAACCTTTTGTTGGGATGTTAATGATGTAGATTTCCCATGACATGCTATAAATTGTCTTTTGTAGGTAGCTTTTTCGATGTTTCGAATTAAATTCTGAGACAATTGGTAACATCTGAATTAGCATACCAAGTCCTGGGAAACACAAGTACGAATACAGTGAGTCTTCATCTTATTGTATTTGACGTGTAGTGTTCGTGATCGCGTCTGTCCACAGCCTCCCGTCTAATGTACTGCCAGTCATTTCTAATACTGATGTTACTTCAAGCCATGATGTCAGACTGTCCAGAACCCTATCACATGGTCTCTCTCTGCCTCCCTTCCACCTTTTCCCCTGTGACATCATACTCCATCTCTCCCCTTCTCATAACATACCCCAAGATCGACGAGTAATATGATAAAGGTCACTATGTAGCATTCGATTACATATGTACAGTATCTTGCTGAGCAATATATCACTTTGAAATAAATAAATATAGCAACGTTCGAAAACAGTTATTTCCGTGTACCGTTTCTGCAACTTTCTCACACCAATACATACAACTTCTCTGTTTTTGTCTGCAGTCTCTGTAACCTTCTCACGCAAACACATAACATTTCTATGTTTTCGTCTTCGGGTTCCTCTACGATTGCACAAACACATACAATCTCAGTTTCTGTTTTCAGGTTCTGTCACTTTCCCACACAATCACATAGAACCTACCTGTTTCTGTCTTCGGGCATTCTCACTTTCTCACATAAACACATAAGACCTCTTTTTTTTTTCTCTTTCGGACTCTGTCACCCTCTCGCGCGTGCTAACTTTACTTATTTCTGATCCGCATAGATCAACATTGTATTACCATGTGTATTCAAATAGTCACAAATCTTTCGCAGGCAACTAGGAATTGATTATTGTAGGCAAACCAAGCATACTGAACCAGCCTCAACAGTTATCCCACAACACTAGCAATTCAAGCAAGTTGAACCAAGCTGAACACAACATAATACCACACTAACAACCCTAGCAGGTTGGACACAATATAATAACAACACTGCCAACCCTAGCAAATTGGACCTGTAAGAACACAACATAATACCAACAATAGCAACCGTAGCAAGTTGGACCAAGTAGAACACAACATAATACTGTACCAACAATAGCAGCCGTAGCAAATTGGACCAGTAAGAACACAACATAATACCAACACTAGCAACCCTAGCAAGTTGGACGAGCTAGAACACAACATAATACCAACAATAGCAACCCTAGCAAGTTGGACGAGCTAGAACACAACATAATACCAACAATAGCAACTCTAGCAAATTGAACCTGGTAGAACACAACATAATACCAACACTAGCAGCCGTAGCAGGTTGGACACAATATAATAACAACACTGCCAACACTAGCAAATTGGACCAGTAAGAACACAACATAATACCAACACTAGCAACCCTAGCAAGTTGGACGAGCTAGAACACAACATAATACCAACAATAGCAACCGTAGCAAGTTGGACCAAGTAGAACACAACATAATACCAACACTAGCAACCCTAGCAAGCTGGACCAAGTAGAACACAACATAATACCGTACCAACAATAGCAACCCTAGCAGGTTGGACACGATATAATAACAACACTGCCAACACTAGCAAATTGGACCAGTAAGAACACAACATAATACCAACAATAGCAACCCTAGCAAGTTGGACGAGCTAGAACACAATATATTACCAACAATAGCAACCGTAGCAAGTTGGACCAAGTAGAACACAACATAATACTGTACCAACAATAGCAGCCGTAGCAAATTGGACCAGTAAGAACACAACATAATACCAACACTAGCAACCCTAGCAAGTTGGACGAGCTAGAACACAACATAATACCAACAATAGCAACCGTAGCAAGTTGGACCAAGTAGAACACAACATAATACTGTACCAACAATAGCAGCCGTAGCAAGTTGGACCAGATAGAACACAACATAATACCAACAATAGCAACCCTAGCAAATTGAACCTGGTAGAACACCATATAATACCAACACTAGCAACCCTAGCAAGTTGGACGAGCTAGAACACAACATAATACCAACAATAGCAACCCTAGCAAATTGAACCTGGTAGAACACCATATAATACCAACACTAGCAACCCGAGCAAATTGGATCAGGTAGAAAACAACATACTACCAACACTTGCAACCCTAGCAAATTGGACACGGTAGAACACAACATAATACCAACACTAGCAACCCTAGCATCTTGAACCAAATAGAACACAACATAATATCAACACTATCAAGTTACACCAGGTAGAATACAACATAATACCAACACTAGCAGCCATAGAACACTCTTTTGTGTGTGTGTTTGGGGTGGGAGGGGAGGGGGAAAGGGGGGGGGGGGGGTTCTTCATCTTCTTCTTTGCGTTCATCCGGAGTGTTTTTGTCAGATGTGATTGCGGTGTGTCTAAGTTATGCGCCTTTGGGCCGAAACCCGTAGGCCAACACATCCGACTTTTAGCGTGCTTTTTTGTCCAGGTAGCATTCCTGGGAGACTCTCACTTTTGCGGTACCGTCCCCAACCCAGCTGGCCAAGTTCGAACGGTCGAAGACTTAACGGTCATTCCTCAAAGGAAGGCAGGGACAGTCCATGGCATTTTCCGCCATCCAGGGTGGCTTCCATAATTGCAGGGCCGACACATAACGCCCTGGTGCTGGCTTACCGAGGGAATCGTCACGTCCTGCTCACGGCTGCTTTAATTACTCACTTCAATATATTGGGCATTTCGTTCGCCCCGGGCCGTTCCCGCACAAACTAGAAAGGTCTGCAGATGGTATCCACTCAGCGAGTTTTCGGTTCGGACATGTGCTTTTCGTTGTGCCCGTCAGAGCTGTTCCAGGCACGACGGATATTCAAAACTACCTAGTTAGAGCTGTTCCGAACAAGAGCGGCATTCGGAAACTAGGTAGTCAGAGCTGTTTCTAGCACAAAAGACATCTCACTCGGACGTTTTTTTTTGCGTTGTGCCTGATTTATTTGCACCCGTAGGCCAGCACATCCAACTTCAGCAGGCATTTTTACGGGTTTGCCTTCCCGGAGTTTCGAGGGACGTTAGACTGTTAGTGCTGTGGTGTCGCCCACATCTCAGCTGGTAAAAGTAGAACGATCATCGACATCACGGCAAACCCTCAAGGGAAGGCAGGAGCAGACCATGGGCATTCTCCCGCTATCCAATGAGGCTTCCATAATTGCAGAGCCGGCACATATTGCTCTGAGACTGGGCGCACACGAGGATTTACCACCTCCTGCTCATGGCTGCTTTAATTCCTCACTTCCATGTGTTGGGCATTTCGCTTGCCACTGGTCGCTCAAGTACACACCAGGAATGGTCAGTCTGCGGGCGACATCCACTAGGTAAGCTTTCGCTTTGGACTTCGGGCCACGCAATGGATTCGCTAGCCGTGCGTTCCATTTCGTGTTATTGAGACGTTTTTCCACCTTTGTCTAGACTCTCTATGAGTTACATACAGACAGTTTTCGTAACCAATTTCATTCGACTGGCGCACCTCTTCTACCTTTAAGTACTCGCTCACGAGGCAGGCTACATGTGCTGCAGAGGTGAGCGAGAAAAAACGCCAGGCCCTCTTATCCTGAGACCCCTCATATCCTCCAGCTGAGAGCCTTCGGACAAGTATCTGGACTGGGCAGTAGCGTGCTCAGAATCTCACCTCCATTTTTCGGTAGGTGGGTATCGGCCAGGCTTTCACATCCGAGCGTTGTATGGCTTAGAGGCGTTCAGCCACAACCCTCGACAGAGAGCCTAATAGTATGTGTCCGGACCAAGAACTTCTGCCTTCGTGCGCCTGATTTAAACTTTGACTGCTATCCTCAGTCTACCTGCAGAGCAGCAGGTTGTGTCTCGCTCAGTCTGGCCCCTATCCCTTAAGCTGTCCGATTTGTAGTTTTTTCATCCATCGACATAGAACATGGGGTCACCCCTCTGCTGTGTGTCCACCGTGACGAGGTAGAGGGGCTTGTGCGTCCCAATGACCCCAAGAGCTATGCCGACGGTAGCACAGCTACTGGTAGGGCCACCCATGTCGGACAGGTCAAGGGAGAGGGACCAGACGAAGAGACACACAAACCTGCTGCCTTGTAGGTAGACTGGGGACAGTCAAAGGCTAGGGAAAGCACCCCGAATACATGCTTGTCAAAATCGGATTACTGAGCCACAGGCTTGACAAAGCAGTGCAACGTAAAACCTGCTGCCTTGTAGCTAGACTGGGGACAGTCAAAGGCTAGGGAAAGCATCCCAAATAAATGCTTGTCGAAATCGGATGTACTGAGCCACAGGCTTGACAAAGCAGTGCAACGTAACTTAATTCATGATGTCACAAATCAAAATTAATCGATATGGTGCTAATCCCGTGAAGTCCCATCAGGCGGCGATAGTGCCGGGCCCCCTGCCTCGAGGGGGTCCACCCATGACTACTGGTGGTCACCTTCCCCTGTGCTGTGGAGTCAAGGCACAGAGGAGTAGGTTAAGAGCTATTGACCAAATACCCCGGACACTCAACATACTACAGTAGAATGCCGAAGGAGTTTACAAGAAGAAAGACTCCCTAACACAGCGTCTACATAAAGATAGAATAGATGTGGCATGCATTCAAGAGACACACCTCAACGCCAATCACAAATTCTCAGTCAGAGGATATCAGGCCACACGTTTCGACCGCGAAGGACACAAAGGAGGAGTTCTAATACTTACACGAAATACAATACCTTGCAGCGAAGTATCTGTGATCTCTGACAACCAAAAGGAAATTATAGGTGTTGATATAATGATAAAGGACGTGAAAATAAGAATCTACAATCTGTATAGCCCAGCAGATAAGGACCTTACACTCTCAAACATGAAAATAACTGACACAAACTGCATTATTGTCGGAGACTTTAATAGCCGTTCAGAAAGATGGGGATACCCAGATACTGACAAAAGAGGAGATGAATTGGAGGACTGGGAAATAGACTCAAATCTCCATCTACTCAACAAAGCGGATGACACACCGAGCTTCTACTCCAGAAGATGGCTTATCACTTCTACTCCAGACCTAGCTTTCTGCACAGGAGACATCCTCCACAAAATCGATCGCCATGTGCTGGACCAATTAGCAGGTAGTGACCACAGACCAATCAAGCTTGTAATGAATATGGAGTATGTTCCACAGGAGCAAAAGCCCTTGCCCCGATGGAATTACAAACGAGCAGATTGGGACAGATTTGCCATACTAACAGACAAATATTGTGAAAACACAAATACACGATATGGCAACATAAAGCAAATGGTGGAAAGTCTAAACAGAGCGATAATACAGGCAGCCACTGAGTCCATTCCTAGAGGAGCGAGGAAAAATTACAAACCATACTGGACTGAAGAACTACAAAGTTTGGAGGACGAAGTTGAAGATGCCAGGAAGACAGCAGAGAGAGAACAGTCAATTGAAGCGAATATCTCTCTCAAAGCCATCTCAGCAAAATATAAAAGAACAGTAAATCAAACAACAAGAGATTGTTGGAGGTAAAAAACAGAAAACCTGAATTTTGACAGGGATGGAAACAAACTATGGAAACTAGTGAAAGCCATGAACAATGAAGGACCTAGAAACAAACAAATAACAATTAAACAAGGAAATGCCTTGCTTACAGGCAAAAAGGCTGCAAATGCACTAATGGAACACTATGCAAATGCAAACCACATTGATATTACAACCGAACAGAAGAAAGCAATCAAAGACAAACAGATACATCATAGAAATACAGAGACAGCAGCAGAATATATGATGGCAAATCTAACAATGGAAGAAATGGAACAGGCAATGAATACCCTAAAAAAGAAGAAATCACCAGGAAAGGATGGAATCACAAATGAAATGCTAATAGAACTAGGCATCAAGGCAAAGAAGAAACTACTAGCAGTCCTAAATAACAGCTGGAAGAGAGGAATAGTCCCACAGGCATGGAAGGAAGCTATACTAATACCAGTCCCAAAGAAAGGAAAAGACCTGGAAGAACCAAATGGCTATCGACCTATCAGTCTACTTAGCTGTGTAGGAAAATTAATGGAACGCATTATCAATGGCAGGCTAACATGGCATCTGGAAGAAAACAAACTCTTAACACCACACCAAGCAGGATTCAGAAAGTACAGATCCACTGAAGATCAAATAACCTATATAGCTCAGGAAATAGAGGATGCCTTCCAAGAGAAAAAGCACACACTAGCAGTCTGGATAGATTTAGAAAAAGCATTTGATAAAGTATGGAAGGAAGGACTGAAAGTAAAACTGCAAAACATGCATGTTTGTGGGAAAATGTATAAATGGATCAGCCACTACCTTGAGAACAGAACTGCCAGGACAAAAGTACAAGGACAAACAAGCAAAATGATGCTGCTGGAGCAAGGTGTCCCCCAAGGAGGAGTTCTTTCACCAACATTATTCCTAGCATATATAAATGACATCACAGAAAAGTTTCCAGCCAGAGTACACACATCCTCCTTTGCAGATGACCTAGCCATATGGACATCTGAAGAATATATTAGTACAGCTAACAGCAGAATACAGCAAGCCTTATTAGCGCTAGAGGACTGGTCAAAATCATGGCTAGTGAAGATAAGTGAGGAGAAAACAATATGCACAGTGTTCTCCCTCTCAAATAAAACTCAGCAACCTAAGCTGGTATTGAATGGAAAAATATTGCGCCATGAAGAAAATCCAAACTATCTAGGAGTCACCTTTGATCGTCGCCTGACATGGAAAACACAGGTTGAGAAAAATCGAACAAGAGCAAGGCAGAGAATGGCAATCATGAAAAAGCTTGCTGGTACAACGTGGGGAGCAGATGAGAAAGTTCTCAAGAAGTTATATACTGGACGGGTGAGGCCAGTACTGGAATATGGCATTGCAGCTTGGGCAACAGCAGCTAAGTCAAACTTTAACAAAATAAGTAGAGTCCAAAACCAAGGAATGCGAATCATAACTGGAAGCCTGAAGACAACGCCTATTAATGAACTAGAAAAGTTCACTTGTTTACAACCAATGCAGGATAGAAGAGATAGCAGAGCCCAGCAACAAGCAGAAAAATTAAGAAGATTGACAGACCACCCTATGTACAACAGATGTAATGGTTTTGGAAAGGGAAGACTGAAGCGTAGCAACTTTGTAGAAACTGCAAAACGAAGGATTAGGGCAGATCCTATACTTAACATATCAACAGTCAAGCCCATACACAATGCACACAAGTTCCCAGCTTGGAGACAGCAGCAACTGCCTGAGATGATAGAAAACATTCCTGGTATTGAGAAAAAGAACACTCAGCATGAAACCGAAAGAAGAGAAATAACCCTAAACTACATAAAAGAACATTACCCAAGCAGGAATTGGACCCATGCATATACAGATGGATCAGCCAAAAATTCAATAGAGAATGGAGGAGGAGGAATTCTCCTAAATTTAAAAAATGGAGTGAAAAAAACACATTCAATGGCAACTGGAAAATTTTCAAGTAACTTCAAAGCGGAGGTAGAGGCTCTGAAAACTGCAGCAGAAATGCTCCTGATGGAGGAAAATAAAGAGAAGCAAATAGCTATCTTCACAGATGCAAAGTCAGCTGTCTCAATACTGAAGAGCAATAACAGCACAGAACTAACTGACCTAAGAGCAGCACTCCATGGTCTATGCCAGAAATCCAAAAAAGTTGTAATACAGTGGATCCCATCACATTGCAGTATACCTGGAAACGAAGAGGCTGACAGACTGGCAAAAGAGGGCGGACGACTACCACAGCCTGACATAGACATAACCTATAATGAGGCAAAGAGGTTGATAAAAAGCACTTATAGAACCAAATGGGAATCAGAGCATCCAGGCCATCAGAAGGATGATGCATATTACAAACTCGACCGAAGAGAACAAGTAGCAATCTTCAGACTCCGCACAGGACATAACAGGCTGAAATACCACTTGTTCAATAAACTAAAGATAGGAGATACCGATGAATGTAATTGTAGAACTGGAAAAATGACAGCAAAACATTTGCTGCAGGATTTCCCAACGTATGCAGAACAGAGAAAGATATTTTGGCCCACACCTGCTTCATTTGAGGACAAGCTCTATGGAGATATCAACAAGCTAAAGTTGACCGCAGCTTACTTAAACTACATACAGGTTGACATTTAAAGGTGCATGAAGATCCAGAGGCATGAAATGGAATATTGCTTGGATAGCAAATCCATTATGTGGAAAGTCCAAATAGAAAGCTCGCTGTGTGGGCTTCATAAAAGGTGGAAAAGTGTCCTAGTGGCACCAAATGGAATATTGCTTGGATAGCAAATCCATTACGTGGAAAGTCCGAATCAAAAGCCCATTGTGTGGGCTTCATAAAAGGTGGAAAAGTGTCCTAGTGGCATGAAATGGAATATTGCTTGGATAGCAAATCCATTACGTGGAAAGTCCGAATCAAAAGCCCACTGTGTGAGCTTCATAAAAAGGTGGAAAAGTGTCCTAGTGGCACGAAATGGAATATTGCTTGGATAGCAAATCCATTACATGGAAAGTCCGAATCGAAAGCTCACTGTGTGGATGTCATCTGCAGACTGCATACTTCTGGTTTCCGGAAGAACAGCCTATGGTGAACGGAAGGCCCAATATACGGAAGTGAGGCTAAGCAGCCATGTGCAGGACGTGACGATTCCTTGGGTGAGCCCAGTATCAGAGCGCTATGTATCGGCTCTGCAAGTATGGAAGCCTCCTTGGATGGCGGGGAATGCCCATGGTCTGCCCCTGCCTTCCCTTGAGGGCTGACCAGGATCTTTGGCTGTTCTATATGGGCCAGCTAGGATGGGGGATAACACCACAACAGTGAGAGTCAAACGTCCTAAGAAACCCCCGGGAAGGTTAACCCGGTCAACAAATGCCCGCAGAAGTCGGATGTGTCGGCCTAACGGCGCAAGAACGCAGCTCTGCTGTAAACAGGCACAACGCAATCACATCCGGAAAAAAAAAACTCCGGATGAACGAAGAAGAAGAAGAAGAAGAACATGGGGTCAATGGGGCACACAAGCTCCCCCACCACGGCAAGGTGGAGACACATCGGGGGAGGGAGGGGGCGGGGGGGTTCAGACTCGGATTCAATCAATCAGGTGCTGTCTCCCAAATGAAAGTAGGCTGCAATAGATCTCCAAAACTGTCTCTCGCCTAGAGTGTTCATTCTGTTAGACCTCCTGTTCGTCCACCCCTTGATGTTATCCTCCCTTTAGTATCGTTTCCTACCTCTTTTTTGCTTGCTTTCAGATTACTCTTCACTATGGTTTTAAATGTCCGAAATAATTCAATTTCCTCTTTTTATTTTCTATCATCAACTCTCCTTTCATTTCCAGTTTTCTAGAACCTCTGTATTTGATTGTTTTATTTCCAGGAAATACAACATATTCTTCTGTATATGAACTCCGATAAACGATATAGGAGCGATTCTGTTGGTTGGTAATGTAAACCCAAAAATCGAAACCTCCAACTCTACACTACTTCCAACTGCACATTCTTATATATATTACATAGTCAAGACAATAACAAATTCATTTCAAACTATTTCTACAATCAACATACATTCACAATCAACACGTTCAGTTATTTTCTAGTTTGGCCACCCAGCGACATCATGTTCTAATTAAAGAAATGCAAACATGCAACCTCACAAACATAGTGAATGGAGCTATAATTACAACACAGAATGTATCAATAAAACACTAATTAACCTTGAGCAACGAGCAACAAATTAACAAGTGTTGATGCTGGTAGTCCCTGCCGCAAATAACAACATAATATAGGCATTGTGTTCAATTAATTTGTACGAAGAATATATTGTGAACACAGCATAAAAAGTATCCATGATTATCAGCCAAATAATGCACCACATTCTTTTTTTCTCCTAATGGAATGCACTTAATAATTACTTGCAGTACTGGAGTGCGTGCAAATTCCGCCCATCTATTGCACTTCGAATGGCCAATAGACTGTGCAAGCTATTCTTGCTCTTCCACTGCACCGGATGTTCGCGGTAATCAATAGTAAGGTAAGATGAATGGGATCTGCCACACACCGAGACAGCAGTAGCATATTGTAGTAGTCATGAGTTCAAGAATTCAAGAATGCCTCCTCTTCTTTACGGTACGTTCGATATATATATATATATATATATATATATATATATATATATATATATATATATATATATATATATAATATACATATATATATATATATATATATATATATATATATATATATATATATATATATATATATATATATATATATATATAATTGATGTCAGGTCTTAGTTAGATATGACTGAGCTACCGTTTGACAGTAGACGGTACTACCTGCTTCTGCTAGCACTAAAAGTTGTTGGGCGACGCTTACCAAACCCGACACCCCACAATGTGCCAGCTGCTTCGGGCGCAGGAGTGCAATTGGGATATATTCTAGTGTGAGGAAATGCAACCTAAAGACTGAATGTCATGGCTGGGCAGACAAGGCCCTACGCCTTGGTTGGCAGCTGGTCTACTGCCGAAGCTCAGACAGGCGTATAGTTAGCGCATTCCTTTGCTGATCCGGCAGCTTCTGCAGCTTGTCTTGTTCCAGACGTATTGGTGTTACCTTTCCTCTGGAGTACACTAGACAGGCCGAGAGAGGGATCATGCTGCATAGGCAACACATGGTATCTAAATTCAGCCCAGGCTTTGTGCTATGGAGAGGTATAACTCCATTTTAGAAAATATCGTCTGTCAAGATGGCAAAGTACCAGTCATATATTATATATATATATATATATATATATATATATATATATATATATATATATATATATATATATATATATATATATATATATATATATATATATATATATATATATATATGTATATACTGACACCTTGCCATCTTGACAGACGATAGTTTGTTACATTGTGCTTCTAAAAGGCATAATAACTATAGCCCAAGGCGGCTGCGAATGTAACTGATCAGACCAATTCACGTTGTACATATTCGTCCACAATGGATACCAAAGCACAAAGCCTGGACTTAAATATAGAGACCATGTGTTGCCCATGCAGCATGATTCCCTCTCTCGTCCTGCCTAGTTTAATCCAGAGGAAAGGTAACACCAATACATCGGGAACAACAACAAGCTGCAGAAGCTACCGGATCAGCAAAACAATGCTCTAACTGTCCACCTGTCGGAGCTTCGATGCTAGATCAGGTGCCGACCAAGGCTTAGGCCCTAGTCTACCCTGCGATGATATTAGTCTTTAGATTGCATTTCCCCGCGCTTGTTTTGTGTAGTAATGTACCCGGACAGTACTACAAAAAAACCAGATCGATCATTTTTTAATACAAAGAAGACGGAGATCAAACATAACATCTGCAAAAATCCTACGAAGTGCAGACTGTGATACATATCATCAGTTATTATAAGCAGATGTAAAAGTAAAACTGAAAAGGCTTAAATGAATATGTCACTCGTATAAGTTACAAAATAGTGCATAAGATGGCAGAATGAGGAAAACCTTTTACTGATGGCAACTTCATCAAAGAGTGTACTAATGGAAGCAGCAAATGACGTGTGTCCTGGGAAAGCCGATTTGTTTGGACCTATCAGATTTTCGCCAAGTTCAGTTGTGCGAAGAACAAAAGAACTTGGCGAGAACATAGTGCTACAGATAAGCGAGAAAACTAGGAACTTGTTGTGGTATTCTTTGGCGCTGGATGAGCCTACCGATCTCTCGAGTACGCCACAACTTCTCGTGTTCATTCGTGGTGTCAATTTGGACTTTCCGATAACGTAAGAGTTGGCATCCGTTTGCAGCATGCATGGAACAACAACTGAAAAGACATTTTCATGGAAGTGCAAAACATTTTGCAAGACTATAACCTAAAAGTGGAATTAGCTTCGAGGTGTTACATTTGATGGAGAAGAAGACATGGCTGGAGTGAGGAACTTTATGATGCAGCAGATCAGGACTCAGTTGGAAGATTTGCAATTCATGGCGCTCTATTCATACACTGAATCATACACCAGCAAGCACTCTGTGGGAAAGACTTAGATATTTCTTGTGTACTGAAACCAGTCGTTTCTGCTGTGAACTTCATTCAAGGACATGCACTCAATCACCTTCAGTTCCACGCGTTTCTTGAAGAAATTGATTCTGACTTCTGTGACATGCCTTATCACACATCAGTGAGGTGGCGCAGCTGCGGTAAAGTCCTGTTTCGTTGTTACAAGCTCCGAAACGAAATAGATGTTTTCCTCACTGAAAAATATAGAGCTGATCCACAGCTGTCCGAACTTACCTGGCTGTCAAAGTTGCCATTTATAGTCGACATCACAATCCATATGAATGAACTGAATTTGAAACTTCAGGGACAGGATAACCTCGTCTGTGGTCAATACAGATTCATCAAAGGAATTCGGAGAAAGCTGTCATTGTTTGAAGCACAACTGGAAGGAGAAAACTTTTCTCATTTTTACTGTTTCAAAGAGTTTTGCGCTACAATCGCCGAAGATGTCAACCTCGATTTTCCGGGGGAAAAAAATGATCCTTGACTTAAATAAGCATGTTTTGGAGAGATTTTCAGATCTTGACAGAACTGAGAGTGATATTCTTCTGCTCCAGAATCCATTTGATTGTAAACTTGATGATGTACCAGTTGAACTACAGATGGAGCTCATTGATTTGCAAGCAAATGACTTGTTGAAAGATTAGCACAGATAATGAAACCTTGTTGAATTCTACTTCTGCTAAGCTGATGTTGAGTTTCCGAAACTAACGAAATTTGGCGCTGGTATGGCATCAGTGTTTGGAACAACTTATGTCTGTGAGCAAACATTTTCAAACATGAAGTATGGTAAATCAACACATCGAACGATATTGACTAATGAACATTTGAAAGCAATTCTCTTGATTGAATGCTGCAATTCCAAACCAAACATTGATGATATCTTGAAAGCCAAATATCAATATCACAAATCTCACTAACCTTTTTTTTTGGTGCATAGTTTGTGATATTCGTATATGTGCACACTAGGTCTGACGTAACAATCTTTTTGCTAACGTCAGCTTCATTGATAACAGTTTTTTAGTAAATAGATATATTGGTTGTCTGTTTTGTTTTTGTTTTGTGTGTGTGTGTTTGTGTGTGTGTGTGTGTGTGTGTGTGTGTGTGTGTGTGTGTGTGTGTGTGCATTGCACGCCACTCACCCATGATTAACTTTGTTTTTCGTGTCCCCCCCCCCCCCCCCCCCCCCCCCCCCCCCCCCCCCCCCCCCCCCCCCCCCCCGAGCTTTCACTCTGGTTTGCAAGTATCGTTAAAGTTAGTTGCATTTCCTTTACAGGAAGTTTGCAGTCAACACCAGCATTTTTTGCTGTTGTTGATGTCGTGGTACGCTTACGTTCAGTAGTTTGCCATTGCTTTCTGAACGACCGTCACCCATATCATTGCGTAAAATACCAGCGCAACGCGTCTGCTTCCAAATCGCGCGCAGCTCTGTTTCGAACGCGGTATACGGGATTACGTACCGCCTCCGTAAGCCCTTCGCCAAAAAGACAGGCGCAAGTATTGTATAGAATGAGTATCCGGCTCGCGCTCGTCATTTTGTCAGTTATCTGGCCCGCCGTGAAACAAGTTTGGTGACCCCTGGTCTAGACCATCAAGCAGCGGTTAGAATAGATGGCGAGACATCAGATTGGTTTGACATCAAGTAAGAAAAACATCAGATTGGTTTGACATCAAGTAAGGTGTACATCAGATTGGTTTGACATCAAGTAAGGTGTACATCAGATTGGTTTGACATCAAGTAAGGAGTACATCAGATTGGTTTGATATCAAGTAAGGGGTACATCAGATTGGTTTGACATCAAGTAAGGGGTACATCAGATTGGTTTGACATCAAGTAAGGAGTACATAAGATTGGTTTGACATCAAGTAAGGAGTACATCAGATTGGTTTGACATTAAGTAAGGAGTACATCAGATTGGTTTGACATCAAGTAAGGAGTACATCAGATTGGTTTGACATCAAGTAAGGAGTACATCAGATTGGTTTGACATCAAGTAAGGAGTACATCAGATTGGTTTGACATCAAGTAAGGAATCCGTCAGGGCTGTTTGCTGTCCCCCTATTTGTTTAACCTGTACAGGGAACAATATGATGCCCTAAATATCGGTGGTCATTAAATACCAGAGATTCGATATGCTTATGATACAGTATTGCTATCCATATCACAGACTGGTATAGAATACCTAATAACCTCAACCCAAAGGAATAGTGAAAATCAAAACTTATATTTTAACATAGCAACAACAAAGATAATGCATATAGATAAAACTACTTTTTTTGTTGCATATCTCTTGCAGGACGTTGCAGTCAACACCAGCATCTTTCAGCTGCTCTTGATATACCAGGCAAGTTTTTATATTCAGTTGTTTGCCACTGCTTTCTGAACGATCGGCTCACATATCCCCCTAAGTTATCAGCGCGGGGCTATCAGCTGCCGAATCTCGCAGCTGCTGTTTTTCCTCACGTGGATATACGGGATTACGAACAATGTCGTTAACGCCTTGGCCAGGGAGACCGGCAAAACTACTCACTTTATTGTGGGACATCATTGCAGCCACACTTACTAAGCAAGCTGAACAGCGCATAAATGCCTTTGAATATAAATGCTATAGACAGGCTCTAAGAATATCTTGGATCAAGAAGAGAACACATGCATCATTACTTCATGAGCTGAATATTGAAGAAGGTTGGCTAATAAAGACGATAAAACAAAGAACATTGAACTATTTTGGTCACTTGAAACGCCATGAAAGTTTGGTGAACAATAATGGAGGGTTATATGCCTGGAATGAGAGGAAGAGGAAGGCCAAAGAGAAGATGGGTGCAAGGATGTGGCGGATGATCTCCAGATGGGTGTATCGGACGCGGGACATCTTGCTTTTGATCGAGAGGTTTTCCGGAAGGTTGTTATGGGAGCGAGGTTCTGCAAAGGACATGCTACTGAATGAATGAATGAATGAATGAATGAATGAATGAATGAATGTAAGGTTTGTACCCTCCCAAATGCGTCCTCCGTTGGCACAATGTGGGCTTTCTGGTTTGGTGTGCCCCTAACAGAAAGCAGGTGGAATCGTCTACTTTTATACGGTAGATCAGTCATATCTGAATAAGATCTGAATTTTCGTGAGTATGTGACACCTACAGAAAGTAAATATACCAGGGATCGCGGTTGGTGGACATAATAAAAACAACTGACGTGATGCTGATAACACTGTCTCGATAGCAATAAGTCAGAAAGAACTACAGAAAATGATAGGTGCAGTAGTTCTAGGAGGTGTAATAAATTATTCTTAACTTGAATAATACTGCATTTTATAAAATGTAGAAAATCTTATGCTAAAAATCATTGCCATTGGAAGTCATAAAAATGTTGCACAGAACCCGTTTTACCATAAGACTGTGAATCCTAGACAATTAGTAAATAAGATGGAAAACAAATCACTAGGAGCTTTAGAGATTTGTTGTTTTTTTTTTAAATTAGAAGAATGCCGAAAATTCACTGGAAAGCCAAGAAGAGTAATCTGAAAATTTTGACAAAGACTAGGACACAAAGAGAGCTTATCACAAACATCAGAAAGAAGCAGTCATAGTTTTTCATCACATTATTAGAAGACAAAAAATATAACAAAAAAGATTAAAGAATAAAAATAACAATAAATACTATAACAGACTAGATAGAACTTTGTGGAATGAGATAGGGAAGACAATGAGAGAAAAACACGTCGCAGTTTTATGTCATGGCACAGTAGGGTGTAAGCACACGAACTGATACATGCCGTTGGAGACAGCAAGTTGTGGGAAAACATGATCTCCTACGCCAGTTGGCAAGGCACTTGATGGTGACAGAAGTTGAGCAAAATAATAAGAATAGCAACAGGGCAGTGTACATAGAGTTTAATGAATTAACTAAACGAGGAGGACATATAACTACCGGATGCTAATAGTCAAAGGAGGGAACAGCATTAATGGAAAGCGTGCAAGACATACAGAGCATATTCTTCTTCTTCTTCTTCAGCATTCCGAGCCATTGGGGTTCTTTGCTGCAGATACAATCCGTCTCCATTCGTCTCTCTCGTAGACCTTCTCTTGCCAGTCGCTGATTCCAAGTGCTTGTAGGTCTGTATGTATATTATCTCTCCACCGTCCTCTTGGTCTACCTCGGGGTCTACGGTCATTCATTTCCTGAGTATAAGCGAGTTTTGTTTCCCTATTATCTTACATTCTTTCAATATGCCCCAGTCATTGCAGTTTATTAGCCTTCATGATACCAGTGATTAGCGGGGACTTAAATAGATCATAAATGTCTTTTTTGCTTCTTCTTTGCCACTCTCCACTTTGTGTATCCCTAATGGGCCCAAAGATCATATTAGCAATAAATAAATAAATAAATAAATAAATAAATACATAGTGGAACTGAAGGTCAAGCTATGTAAATGTAAACAATATAAAATAACATAAGGTATCACAGTCTGGGATTCTGAGATAAGTAGCAAATTATTTTCAAATTTTATTTTCTCATCACTTTTTTTAAATCAATTTAATTTTTCTCATCCCTTTCTTATGCTTTAATGTAGTAACTGGGTGGAAAAGGGGGAGGGGGGGGGGGGAATTTTCTCCGTGATATGTGTTGTGTTCTGTGTATGTATTTATTTGCTGATGAAGGCTAGTCAGCGCAACATTATGTGTTTTCCGTATTTGTTTTCTGTAAATCTGCATTACCTTGTGTTATTTTATAGAATATATTAGTGAACTTTACAATGATGATAGAACAGAAGTCAGCTTCAGAGAAAGTGAAAAGAAAGGGCACACTTTATGATCACGACAAAGAAAATAGAAAGAAGCATAATGTACAGTAAAAACAAACTCAATATATCTTAAACAAGTAGACATGCACTTTCTACGGTCATTGATAACAACAGATGGGGAAAGCAGCAAGAGATTACATGCAGAATAATTCAAGCGAAAGAAGGCACGGTTCCAGTGGTTAAAGTAATGTATCCATGAGTATCTTATCAGTTTCAGAAAACATGTATTAGTATAGTCTATGCTGCTGTATGCCTGTAAATCATGGACATTATCATGGCTTGATCACTTCACCACGGAGAATCCCGAGAGGGGTGCAATGTGTAATATTAGTAAAGACAGAGAATTTACAGAGGCACGGGGTAACTAATTTGTATTATTACTCTTTGCTGCCCTTGTGGGCCCAGAAACACACGCCTGGTATACACCGACTACCTCCACTTTAATTCTCACGCCGGAAAATCCTCAGTGCAGCAACTGTACCATTGCCGTAATGTTGTTTTAACCTAACATTAACAGCCCCAACATTAATTGTGTAGAAAAACATGAAAGAATCCCGTTTCTCAGTTCTCTGACATAGGGGAATTTGCCATAATGTGGCATCCAACAACAATGTTACAGCACTTGGGAAGTAATTATATATGCTTCATCTCCTTCAGAAGGCATCGAATAGTTTGGGCACTTACTGTTCCCTTGGCTAGTTGGGGTACACACGGCTCTTCTTTCTCGTCCATCATAGTTCTTCCCGTCACTGTCTAACAGGACTCCTGGTTCCATCAGTTCTTGCCGCATTGTATGGCGACCGAGGGAATGTAATAATGTCTACGTTAGGGATGATCTGAGCGGGCGCGTTAGCGTAGCTAATAGGGGGCTACACTGACAATGCTATGAGCGCGATCGGACTAGGGTTCCGAGGCCTGCGTTTGTAGTATCGCTAGGGAAATCTTGGCCACCTATTCATCCGTGCTTTCAGGCCCACAAAATGTGCTGGCTCTATCACATCGCAGGTTTCTGCTTCCAGGCATGTTTTGTTTAATGTGGGTCTAGGGTTTTTCTTCTCCCTGACAATTTCTCTTCATATGAGTTAATCACAATGAACCCCACTTCAGTGAAACGGTTTTCCAAATGGGGTAATGATTCCTCGGTCAGTTGGCCAGAGTTTGGGCAGAGGAAATTTGTCCCACAACTTCAAGTCTTTGGTCTTTTTTTTTTTGGCGCTCCCCCGCTTTGAACTCAAGCGTAGTCGATACACACTATTTATAGTAGTGATGGACTGAATTTTGCGTGTGGATCTGGTCTTTTTATTATGTTTACATAAACAACGCATTGACGGCATAGAATGATAACAGAACTCGCTGTTAAAATGCCACATGTGGGTCAAATATTGTTGTTTAGATATCTGGCGTAATATGTTCCAAGTGATTCATAACAGAGCAATTGTTGATTATTTCTGCAATCTTTACAACACATGCACAAATTCGTTTGTGTATCTCATTTGAGTTGAAATATGTCTGTAGTGGTTAGATTTTACCACTGGTTCTGCTTTGGATGGAATTGTAAATACACTTACCTCTATCTGTCTCTCTAATTGTTTGTCTGTCTCTCTGTACGTCTTTATCTGTATGTGAGTCTGTCTCTGTGATTCTTGGTCTGCTTGTGTGTTCCTGGGCGAGTGAGTAGGTATAAATGTACGTATCGATAATATACAAGTGGGAATGTGTGTCTGTAAAGAGAGAGAGAGAGAGAGAGAGAGAGAGAGAGAGAGAGAGAGAGAGAGAGAGAGAGAGAGAGAGAGAGAGAGAGAGAATGAAATAGCCATAGACGTACAGACAGACAGAGATAGAGGCAAACACATGAATCGAGACAAAGCCATAGAGAAAGCAAGACAGTGAGAGACACATGACCACAGAGCAAAAATATAAGCACAGAAAAATTTGCAAATCCATCTAGCGAAGGAGAACCCCTCCGCTGTACAATATAACTGATCTACCAGTTGACCTGGGTGTCATGAGGAATTCCGCTCCGCTAACTTTTCCAGGAAAAAAGTGCCAGGTATACACAACCGCAGACTGTCGTTTTTATACCGCTCTTAAATTGTCTCTGCTGACCGCAACATAGTGGGTTCATTTCCACACTTGTCAGATTTACTGAAATGTTGACTTCTAGTCCTTGACTTGGGGACGCAAATTACGTGTCTCAGAAGTTGGAGAGGGTTCGCACGATAACGAGGGACACTGCTAGTAGAGACAGCTAACCTCATCGCCATATCAGCCCAATGCAGTCACTATCAGCCCAATGCAGTCACTATCAGCCCAATGCAGTCACTAGTACTAACAGTAGCATGTGTGGATTACACTCGAATTCAAAGCGAGCGGAAGCACACACACGCACAAGAAAAGCAAAGTTGTAAGGGAGGGAAACAGACAGAACGACGAGACGAGAGAACAAAAGGGCGGCGTGGGAGGTGGGCAATCGTAATGAATCTAAAATACTGGCAATGTCTTTAATGTTTTTAACCCAACCAGTTATTTTCAGATGCGAAGAAAGACGTGGCAGGTTACAGTACTTCTTGCCGTCGTCTATATTTACATGTACTAAACCTGGATGCCATCGTTAAGTCTGTGGTTGATACCGTGTTATGTCTAGATTCTTAGGCCATGATCAACTGCTGTCAACAAGGCAAGAGGCTCTTTGTTTCAGCAAAGGATAATATCTGCCTTAGCTAGACTGGCGCTGTTTAATTAACCTAGTCTCGGTAAATATTCTGGCCGGAGATAATGCACATCCTTATAGCCGTCTCCTACCTGACTTCAGGAGCGTCAGTTGGTTTGTTTTAATTAGATGTTACTTTTCAATTACATTCTCATGTTCCCATTACTTTAAGACAGGATGAGAAACGCGAGGTTATCACAGTAAGCAAAGCCAGTCTTAGATGAGTAGATCCAGACTTTGTTCAGTTGCTAGGAGGTGATGTCATATCCCGCTTCCATACTTCATCATTGTGAAGACTTCGCTCTTTCACAATCAGTCTAGAATATTCTCGATCCTTCACCAGTTTCCTTGCCTCAAGAATTGTCGTGCCCAAGGTGGAGGTCAGTATGGATAAGAACGCGCGTTCTTAAATATCCGGTGTGCTGATGCCGAGGTCAGGGGTTCAACCCCTTGACCGGACAGTTGAACCAGAATGTTGATCTCCGTCCTTGACTTGGGGGAGTAAATTACTATTGCTTGCTTGCTTGCTTGTGTTCGTTGGCTTGAGCTCCAACGCGAAGTCCTGTATGTCGGATGAAGGCATCCTGTTGTCCAACACCAGTGTGATGTCATACAGGACCTGAGGTTTGCGTGAGTATCCGTTGTCCCATGTCTGGCTTATTGGTATGCAGACTGGTGGTTCCTCGCCGTACAGGCAGACACTCTCCGACTTCGGAGGAGGTAAATTACTATTGAAGTCGGAGTGGGTTCGCCTAAAGGCGAGTGACGCTGGTAATAGAGAAAACTAATCAGCACTCAAAATTCAGTCCAGTGCTATATTTTTTATTTTTAAATGCACTTAGTGCATTCACATTTGTTTGCCTCCATATAAAAATCCATATCTCAGTAACCAACTGAGGGAAAACTATGAGATTTAGCATATAACCTTATCATCATGCCCACCCAACAAAAAAATTTTTGTTCTGGAGATTGTACAGCAGATTTCAATGTTTGTTTATATGCGGTATATAATTTACGGGTCAGAGATTAAGTTCATAATTTTAAATGTATTACACCGTAGCCAGACAATCAACGTTCAATGTTGAATATTCGACGTGTTTCACGGGATTACCGGTCTCTGTGGCTAAGGGCTTGCGAACGCGGTTTGTGAGCCCGTATACCCGGGTTCGAAACACAGCTGTGCTGGTTTTTTCGAAAAAGGTATAGGAGCCGGTCGTTCAGAAAGCAATGGCAAACTACTGGACGTAAAATTTGCCCAGAGATCACGAACAGCGAAAATGCTGGGGTTGACTGCTACGTCCTGTGAAGGACATGCAACTTAATTTTTATTTTTTTCACGGGATTGGCCTTATGCCAAGAACCCCGCGCTGTTTAAACTGGGAGTTTTCAGAGGTGTCAAAATGTGGGTTATTTCATTAAACCTGATTATTGTTATTTTTTTGTAAAATCTTACCACTTATCGCGAACATTGAAATGTGTGAATATTTTTCAATGGGATTGAATGCGAAATTGTGTATACACTTCAAAGCATCGCCATGAAGTTGTACACATATGTTTGTATAGAAGCTGATCGCAGGAGGCTGTTTTATACTGTTACAAATTCCGAAAAAAGAACAGTACATGCATTGGGTTTGAGTAAACGGTCATTTCGTCGATGGGTGCAAGAATCTGGAATTAAACCACCACGCAATAACCAAACGGTAGGTAGAAAGGTTACTGTAGACTAGCTTTGACAAAGATGTCATAAGGCGAGCTATTATAAAAATGCCTTAAAATGTCGCTTAAAAGTTGACAGGGTCGACTTCATTGCACCGGGTTCTATCCCATATGGCTCGGTCTCTTTCTGCAGCGCGGAAAGCATCGCACAAAGCATGAACTCTGCAGCTCTAACGACGACCCACAGAAGTCTCTGAAAAATTTAACTCGTGAACCGAAGGATGCTCGGAATCGAACCCACACCTTTGGAGCCCGAGTCAAAAGGCTTGACCACTTAGCCACGGAGACTCCTAAAATTATAAAAATTGTGGATTTTATATCCAGGATTATCCAGCAATATAAAAATGCTGGATGGCAAAGAAACAGTGACTGTAAGAAAACTTAGGGTTTGGTTCAGAAAGTACAATAACATAGAGCTATCCAAAACAACTTTGTGGAAAATTATAAGGACATTATCTTCACTTTTAGAAAATACAAGGGAAGTAGAAATATTCTTTGCGAGCAACCGCATTTAGGAGCCATGAGAAGCAGATACCTACGTGAAATAAGGGAAATGCGCAAAGAAAATTATGGCATAGTGTATTTGGATGAAATGTGGATCAATGCGCACCACACAAGTGATAAGGAATGGCAATCAGTGGATGGACAGATAAAGCGAATATGTGCCCAGTAGTATAGGACAGCATTTGGTCACGGCCCATGCTGGTAATACGCATAATGGCTTACAACAGAATGCTGGGCTCGTGTTCGTATCAAGCATACAGACAATAGGGATTATCATAATAAGATGAATGGTAATGTATTTAGAGATTGGCTCGAGAATACTGTGCTTCCATCCCTAGATAGACCGTCGTGTCCAATTATGGACAATGCATGATATCAATGTTGTTGCCCAAGAAGACAAAATATCTACCACATCGAGCACAAAGGGAGCAATAAAGTTATGGCTCCGAATGGAAAACATACCATTTCCAGAAACGTATTTCTAGCTAGAATTGTTGTCCCTTGTAAAACAGACGCCAAAAAGCAAGAAATATCAAATCGACAAGTTGATAGAACAGCATCGTCATGGGTGCTTGAGACTTCCGCCATACCATTCTCATTTTAACCCTATAGAACTTGTGTGGGCTAAAATTAAAGGACAGGAGGCAGCTGACAATACTATATTCAAATTGTCTGACGTCAAGATACTAATCCAGTTCGCGCTATTAAATATTGGTAAAAGCTACTAGACAAATGTGAGGACCGTGTGTTGAAAGAGGAAGAGGACTATTGGATAAAGGATGGATTTAATTTTATGCAACCGAGAGCAGTCATCAACCTACTGGAATCGTCCGACACAGATTAAAGTCTGAGCAGATCGCAGACCTTAATCCACGTGCACGTTTACTGGGATATTTTACACCAACTATTAAGACGAATTGCAGGCCCTAAATATTACAGCATCAGCATAATGTCAATGGCAACAGTTTGTATTCCATAGTGATTAATTTTCAATTCCACAAGTCCTCAGCGGTGAAAAACAACTGGTATTGAAGAGAAAAAAAAGCACACACACTAAACGCATTGAATACCAACAGAAGAGTAATATTGCGGTGCAAACTGACATATTGTGGCATAACAAGAAACGTGAGAGCAAACACGTTGTCAAATTAGGGGACAACACACGTGCATACGAATCAATCTATAAACTTCAATGAAAAGAGGACCAACATCTTGGTCGTTAAGAAGAAAGCCCACTACAGAGACACTGACAACTATTTTCATAGTGCAAAACAGGTAATCATGTTCCGTCTCTGAACAGTAAACAGCAGAGTAGACAATCTTTCACGAAGACTCAAAGCGAGTCTGTCACCCATGTGTACGTGTGAACAAACTACACAGACAGCTGAACAGATCCTTAAAAATGGACTCATGCTGACTAAATTGCGGTATCATTTCTGGACTCTCCATACGCACATTAACGCACAGCTATTTGGAAGCTTTCACAAACTCAATATAAAAAGTTAAATGCTTCCTAGTAACATGAATACTTCTGTACAATTATTAACCAGCAGCTGAAGAAACAAGAAGGAAGTGACAAATAAGGTAAGAAATATATTCCTTCTACTTTCCTGTCAATTTACACATTATTTACCTCATGCCTCTGTAAATTCTCTGTCTTTACTAATATTACACATTGCACCCCTCTCGGGAGTCTCCGTGGTGAAGTGGTCAAGCCGTCTGACTCGGGCTCTGAAGGTTGTATGTTATATTCCGGGCCGCGTCCTTCATTTCACGAGTGCATTTTTTCGGAGACTCCCGATGGTCGTCGCTGGAGCTACGGAGTTCGTGCTTTGTGCGACGCTTTCCGCGCTGAGGAAAGAGACTGAGCCATATCGGATAAAAACCCGGTGCAATGCAGTAGACCCTGTCAACTTTTAAGCTACTTCATTTATTGCACCCACTCCCATACGAATCCGGATACGCCTTGTGTCGTCATCTGAATTTCGGGGCATTTATTAATGTAAAACAAGTTTGTTAGCGAGAAATCACTAATTTTTCACCAAAACATCAAAGAAATGTCGCCGCTTTCGATGATTTAAGTTGTTTTTGGACCTATCAAAGACATATTCCTTGGGTGGGGGTAAATAAAAGACGACAGGAAAAATTTCATGACGATACAACAGACAGTTTTCGAAATAACTGATCGTGAATGACGGCATTCATTTCCGGACAGACTATAGAAGTAGTTTGTATGAGCTACGATTGAGTTCAAAAGCAAGCGAGCGCAAAAACAAATGCTTGGGTGTCTTTACTGTACTATGCCTGTGGTCGTATTGGTCGACTCATGCCTGTTCTTTAATTGCCATAGGATGATTAAATGTCTTAAGCGACTTCTCGTATCTGACATGGGCTTATATATCGCAACAATGTGTGTTGCGTTATAATACAACATGTCTGTTACCATGTTTGTTTGTTGTTGATGTTGTTGTTTTTTTTTTTGGGCATTCCCTCGCTTTAAACTTAAGCATAGTCCATACACACTATTTATGATAGTGATGGACTGAATTTTGCGTGTGGATTAGCTTTCCCTATTAATAGTGTCCCTCGCCATCAGGCGAACCCACTCCGACTTCAGAGTTACTTGTAATTTACGTCCCCAAGTCAAGGACGGCAGGTCAACATTTTAGTCCAGCTGTCCGATGTAGGGGTTGAACCGCTAACCTCGGCACTACCACACCGGATGTTTAAGAACAAGCGTTCTTATCCATTCGACCTTGCTGACCTGCCGCTACCATGTTAACAACTTTAATGTCATAACCATGACACACTCCCTACTTCCTATTCTCTGCCATCCATTTTTGCTTGGTCCAAACTTACTTTTTGTTTCACACAGAGTCTGTTAAGTAAACAAGGACGTAATGAGCCTTGTCCCTGTAATAACACAGACAAACATTTCAAATTGCAGTTCCTTCACTCTTGTTTCTATTGTTAAAGAATGCGTCTGAGATAGTAGAGGCGTTTGTTTGATAGCACCGTCAGCGGCCTATATATGTCTGTTTATGTTTTACAATTTGTAATCCAAAGATGGGAGTGGCATGTATACAAAGATGGGCAGAACGCTTTTGCCAGAAGTCATATCAGACGATTAGACAGGTGAAAGGTCAGCTTCCAGGCTTTGACTTTCCAAGGCTATGTCATTTCTTTGTCCTGTACGGGGATTTAAAAGGATGGGGGGGGGGGGGGGGGGGGGGGGGCATTGCTTCAAAAAGCTTGGCTGTAGAGTTGGTGCCTGACTTTAATGAGACAAAATGTGATGAGAAATTGAACTGGTCAGCCTATGTCATAAAACTATATCTGTCAAAGACTGCCTCATGATAGAACACCACCAGGACGTGGGGTCAACCTCAGATAGAGTGGAGAGAACATGGTGCCCGGGATCGGGGCAGGATAGATAGAAAAAGGGGGACTATTAACTAGTCCTCACACGAAGGCGTTGACCAGATAGTTAGCACTACTGGTCACGACAGAATCACGCCTGCGTGATAGTAACGATTAGCACTCAAAGCAAAGCCAGCTAATAGGGGCGTGCTAACTGACCTAGCACGCAGGGAGCCGAAGGGCGTATGAAGGTCCTTCCGCGAGGCGTGTAGCGACGGCGAGTGAAGCAAGTCAGACTGGGGACTGACTCTGTAGTGTTCACATCGTGTAGAATAGATATGTGTTTTCATATAGCCTAGTAGATAGAGAATAGCTATAGGGGTTAGGAAAACTATTGATAGAGAATATTGTGACTTTATGTGTGATTAGATAGCGACTGTTTTGCAATTGTAAAGAGCCAACGGCAATAAAATGTACCATTTCATTCCTCGCACACGACTTGCAAGTCTATTGTATGGTGTGGGAGAAGTAATCCGATGATGCCTGAAACATGAGTTGTTGACAGGCAATAGGATTAAATGTGGTGTCAGAAGTGCTGCTTGAACCTGAGTTCAAGCTATATACACTTACCCACGGCTCTAGACTAGGTTTACGGATAGGATATTACAAAGATTAAAGTGTTTAATTTGTGACGATGACGTGTGCAGACTAGATCGAGTTGCCGGCAGAAGTGTGCCTATCGTGATGAAATAATGTTTATTTGTGCTTATTAGAATGTTATATATTTAAATAATATGTTTTTCAAAGTTGTAAGTATGCATATTATGTTCTTCTTTCATTTATTTATGTAATTATTTATTTGTTTTTGAATAATTGTCATAAATGATTCATGGCGGAGCAATACAAAGGTCAGCGACAGTATTGATTTTTGCAAGCTAAAAATAGCGCTGCACCTGTGACGTGGCACGATTGACAAACAGTTGGGCCTCGCCATTTGCAATCAGCATTTCAGTGTTTACATACTGGCAAGCTGCTGCCTGCCTGAATCTTTACGATATATTAACTATTATTTGTTTATTTAAGTTAGAGAATGAATATATTTATTTATTTACACATTAATATTATATTTATATTTATTTAAAAGCAGTTATTGAATTTTTTTTCGTACTTTTCTATTTGTTTACCGTCAGGAGGGCACTACTTTCGGCTATGCAAATTAGATTTGGCCTGCACCATACTTACTTCCATAGATTAAACTAGGTTAGTAACGAAAGACATATTACGGTAGAACGAAGACAGGACAGTGACATTAAATATTAATTAATCGATGTTCTGTTTGTTCGTGGGCATGTCTGTGTCATTGTACCAATTTGTCAAAAATCTATTTTTCGTTTACGAGTTGGTAATTTTTGCTGCTCTGTAAAACAGGGCGAACAACAGCTGAGTAAGAACGTGAGTGTGTGCCGATGTGCCAAACAGGGTGACCTGAGTAGAAAACTCGTGTGTAATCCGGGGTGCCAAACAACGGGACCGGTATTGCTGACGTGTTGTTCCTTGTTCTGGGGAACATTAAGTTGAGTAAAACCTACGTTTTTGGCATGCATTGTGATTAATAGTGCATCTCTTTTTCAGCGTGTATTGTATGAACAAGACTTTGTGCTCTAATTTTTTGGAGAATACAATTTTCCAGATTGTAAACAAACAGTACAATTTGTGGTGCTCAGATATTGAATAACATAGCATATCAAAGAATAATAACTAATTGAAGCAGTCAGTTCAGGTCAACGCGAGCCAATTACCCAACAACATGGCTACTCTAGCTGACTTCATTAAAGCTGGCAAAGAATTGCAATACACAGGTAAAGAGCTAGAACAATATGCCGATAAGAAATTTAAAGAAGCAAAAGATGCTGAGAGAACTGAACGGGAACGAAAAGAAAATGCAGATAGAGATGAACGCGCTCGAGAAAGAGAGCATCAAAAAGAATTAACACAACTAGCTGAGATAACAAAACAAAAACAACTAGAACATGATAAGGAAATTAAACAACAACAATTAGAACATGATAAGGAAATTAAACAGAAAGAACTAGAATTAAAACAGAAGACATTAGATCAGGAGAGAGAATTAAAGCAAAAAGAAATAGATGAAATGGCAAGAGTTAAGGAAAAACAAATACAAGTAGAATCAGAGACACAATTAAAGATGAAAGAGATGGATGTAGACTCACACGCAGAGATCTCTGCCACTAAACTTAAAAGTCAACAAGAAGAAAATAAGTTCAACAAATACAAAAATATTATCAAAGCATATTGTAAAGAAGATTCAATTTCTGCCTGGACAGAAAATGTCGAGTATCAGTTTAAATATCACCAAGTTCCTTTAGAGATGTGGGCTATGATTTATATGAAGAACCTGAGTGGTGAGCCCCTTAAAGTAATAGAATCTATACCAACCGATCTTAGATCTGACTACCAATACATCCGTGATAGAATTATGCAACACTTTTTACTTGATGCCCCTGGGTATCAGGTTCAGTTCTCAACTTTAAAACCTAAACCTACTGAGACTTTCATTGACTACGTCTCAAATGTTCAAAGTGTACTAAATAGGTGGCTTAAAGCAGCTAACATAGGAAAAGACTTTGATAAATTAAAAAACTTAATAACTATGGATAAAGTAATATCCACGATACCATCCTCTTTTGCTAAATTTTTGCAGCAGTCAGACATTGAAACCATAGAACAGTTTGAAAAGAAAGGGTCAGCATATTTTTCTTCAAACAGAAATATTTTTAAAACTTCAAATGACTCTGAAATAGTTTCCTTTGTAAAAGATCAATCTAAAAACTATCAGAGCAATAAAAAACCATTTAATAAATTTGACAAGAAAGATAGAAAAGTTTCAAAATGTATCCACTGTCAACTTTTACATGACACTTATTCAATGTGTGACAAATCGCCAGGGTATCCAGCACATCTTGAAAATGTTATTAAGAAGCAACAGAACAAAAGATCTGCATACCGGCGTGCCATCAAATGTTTTTTTTGTTCCAGCTACGGCCATTATTCAAATAAGTGCCTTGGCCGCCAACGTATGAAAGCCAACAATGCTATTTTACTTGATACATCTTCTGATAGTGGTAGTGAGACTGAGTGTGATGTTGAAAATGAATTACCTGTTAACCAGACGGAAGAGGTGTGTTGTGTAAACGATATGTTGAGTTTTGACAGTTGTGAGCGATGTCACCAGTTTCATGCTGACGGAAAATTAGAATGTGGACATACAGTTCCATTCTCATCTGAGAGTGTGAATGCAGCCTTAGCCTCCAGAGGCAATTTAGAGTTCCACAATGCAATGGTCAATGATAGACCATGCCAATGTTTGCTAGACAGCGGTAGTACCCTTATTGGTCTCAGAAAGGAACTGGTGAGTCAAGAGGATTATACAGGTGACTCTGTTAAATGCCGAACCTTTTCGGGTAACATTGAAATTTACCCTTTGGCCAAAGCCCGTATTGACACTCCTTTCCTTTCGGGTACATTTACTTGTGCTGTACTTGACAACCCTTGTACTGATTTAATTCTGGGTTGCTTACCTCAACTAAAACAATGTACTAGCGATGAAATAACTGCATGGAACCAACTGAATGCAGTTAATGCAACAACCAGAGCAGACACTATAAAACATCAAGACACGCTTCAAGATGAGAGACTACTGGTGCTTTCTCCATCTAGCACTGATGATACCAACAGACAAAAATTCATAGAACAGCAGAAAGCTGATCCTAGTTTGTCTCCTTATTTAAAAGTATTGAAAGAACGAGCAAAAGTGACAAAGAACGCATCATGGTTCTTCAGATTAAATAATGGCATTCTTACTAGATATTATACTACTGGTAACCATGAGATTCAGCAAACGGTGTTACCTGTACAACATCGCATAACTGTGCTAAAGATTGCACATGAGTCACCGTTTGCTGGCCATCTTGCATATGACAAAACCAGGGCCAGAATTCAGGCTCATTTTTATTGGCCAGGTTTTTGCAATGATATTAAATTATTTTGTCGTTCGTGTAATGTCTGTCAACAGTTAGTACGAAAGGGTAAACATGCTACAGCTGAAGTACAACCTTCTACACTGGCTTCTAGGCCATTTGAGAGTGTGGCGGTAGATATTGTTGGACCCCTGAATCAGGTGTCCAGCAAAGGAAATCGCTTCATATTGACGATGGTCGACCTCTGTACAAGGTGGGTTGAGGCAGTAGCTTTGAAGTACATCACCTCCAAAGATGTTGCCAATGTATTTCTACACCTGTTCTCACGATTCGGATTTCCACGGACCATTTTATCCGATCGTGGAACACAATTCATATCGGCTGCAACGCAAGCCCTTACAAAAATGTTAGGGATTAAACAACATTTCACGACAGCTTACCATCCAGCCAGCAATGGGATAGTAGAAAAAATTAATGGAGATCTTAAGCATATGCTGGCTAAGGTAACAGCAGAAAACCCAGCTGACTGGGATACACTGTTACCAACAGTGCTGTTCGCCTATCGGGAGATTCCCCATTCAAGCACGGGTTTCTCACCGTTTGAATTAGTGTACGGGGCTAACCCACGGGGACCCCTAACCATTTATCATCAGGCAATAACAAATTCGATTCAAATTCCCGAACCAAAAACACCTTATGAAATGGTGACTGAAACACGAGATAAAATCATGAAATCGTGTATTATAGCTAAGGCAGCTTTGGAGAGGAAGGGTCAAATCTACCGCCAATATGCCAACAAAGGGGCGAGAACAATTGAACTTGAACCAGATCAAGACATACTTCTCTTGCTTCCTGACAAACGAAATTTATTATTGACTTCATGGCAAGGGCCATTCAAGGTGGTACGTAAAATTTCAGATGTTGACTATGAAATATCAATAAACGGAAACTTAAAGATATTCCATGTCAACATGTTGAAACCTTACTATTCACGACAAGAGACAGAAGTAGAGACAGACGAACACAGTGCACCCACACCAAGTGATCAGACGACAGACATACACAACGCAACTACACTAGTTAGCGAGACTAGCATATCCGACGAGCATACACTTAGCGAGAATACAGAATACACACTTAGCACCACCACCGTACTGAATCAGGTAGACGACGACGGAATGGAACTACCAGTTCCTATTGTAGACAAGACTGCTACATTAGATAGCATACATATAGAACAGGGACTAACAGACATTCAACGACGACAATTAGTAGAATTAGTGACGGAATACAAAGACATATTCTCTGACATACCAGGTAGGACGGACAGAATCGAACACTCCATTCTTCTTTCGGACTCTAAGCCTATTAAATGCAGGCCGTACTCAATCCCACTAAGCTATAGGGAAAATCTAAATAAAGAAATTCTGAATTTAGAGGCTAGTGGGATCATCCAGAAATCCACCTCTGAGTACTCTTTTCCAATTGTCCTAGTTAAGAAAAAAGATTCTACAATTCGTCTGTGCGTGGACTATCGAAAGCTCAACAACGTCACCAAGATCGACGCAGAGCCAATTCCTTCCTGCGAAGATCTTATTCTTGACATGTCCACCTCCAAAATCTTTTCTAAATTAGATCTCACTAAGGGATATTGGCAAGTCCCTATGCAGTCTCAATCCATCCATCTTACTGCTTTCTCAACACCTTTAGGACTATACGAGTGGCGTTTTCTTCCTTTCGGACTTCGAAACGCTCCTGCCACTTTCGTACGCTTAACTAGAGATCTACTTCATGGAGTGACGAATACAGTGACCTATATAGATGATATATGTGTCCATACTGATGACTGGACAACACATCTACTGAAACTGAGACATGTCTTTAATAGGTTGCGACTCTTCGGGCTCACTGTCAAACCGAGCAAAGTCGAATTGGGCCTAAAAGAAATTGAGTTTTTAGGTCATGTCATTTCTCAAGGTCAACTAAAGACTGACCAGAAAATTATTACCAAAATTATGAATCTGACCATGCCTACCACCAAGAAACAGGTCAGAAGCCTTTTGGGGTTAGTGAATTACTATAGTAAATTTATTCCAAATTTAGCGGAGATTACAAGTGTATTTTCCAATGTTTTAAAAGCTTCTGTAAAATTGGATGTTAAAGATGCATTATTAATTTCTGCATTGTCAAAATTGAAAATTTTGTTTAGTAATGTTCCAATCCTCCGCTTGCCTAATCCGAGGCTCGTTTATTATCTTAGGACAGATGCCAGCAGGATCTCCATCGCTGCAGTACTAGGCCAATTTTATGAGGGCATCTTCCATCCGATTTGCTACGTGAGCCGTAAGATCACACCCACCGAGTCCAGATATTCCATATCCGAGTTGGAAGCCCTAAGCGTCATCTATGCGGTGAGAAAGCTGCATCGATTTCTGTCGGGTGTGCACTTCATTGTCCAGACTGACAACTCCCCAATAACGGTCATGCAGAGTGGTGTACATCGAAATGACCGAATATACAGGTGGTCGCTAATACTGCAAAATTACACCTTTAGTATAGAACATATTAAGGGGAAAGATAACATCTTGGCTGATACCCTTAGTCGACCATCTGATGTAGCAATACCAGAAATTTCCACATAAGAGTATAGTGTAATATATGTTATTTTAGTGCAGTCAAATATTCTATGTGAAATATGCTAGAAATACATGAATATTATGTGCTGAACTAAGTACCAAAAACATTGACCTGCTAGGTGTCCGTAGACATCAAAAGTAAGAACTTTACTCTGCGAACAAAGATATCACTATGTGAACTAGGACAGCTTATTACTTGCTAAGCTCCAGATATGTTCCAGTGAATTAGTCGTGTTAAACAGAGAAAAACATTGTCAGATGATTATATACATACAGACACGAGAACAGTGATCTACAAACGAACTCTACAGGTGCAATATCCATAGAGCAAATATGACTGTGTAATGGATTTCAAATACCCAGAATAATTGTATAGATATTATGCCAATGAAAGTATGTTTCTGAACATTAATGGCAACGACTAACCTGAGGTATTTAAAGACCATGTATATAAAACTTAATGTGATATGTATCATAATGTTTTAATATAGTGATAAAATATAGATAGATTATGTCATTTTAATTTATAGTTAGATTTAGATAATATAATACTTTTTCATTTTAGTTTAGTAGATAGAATATTAATTTACATATTCATTTAGCTTTAAAAGTAGATTAGGATAGTAATTTAAACATGACAACTAATTATAAGAAGTTTACATATGAATAGTATCATTTACTTTATTATATTTCACTTTGTTTCATTTCATTTGATTTCATTCCATCTTAACCAATGCATTTAACAAACATTATCATTTAGTAGCATGATTAGGTTACACCATAATAGAATAGAAATATTATACACTTAAAGATACATCATTTTCACCATATAGCATAAGAATATCAATCATATAGTTTGTTTTATTTAAAAACATTAGTTAGAATATGTTATATTTCACATCACCCATTTCAGAAAGAGACGTAACTTATTACCCATTTCACCAAGGGACATAATTCATCTCACATCAATTTCATTTCACATAGGTAAACTACATCTCTTAAATTAGATAAATATTAGGAGTAATGTAAGCTTATTTTAGAATTAATATGACAGATAGATTAACACATTAAATATATATTTGTAGAACTAGTATTAGTATGTCATTATTTAGAATAATATGTCAGTAGAATAGAGTGGTTAATAATACCAGTGTACAAACCATCAACCCGTTTTTCTTACATGTAAATATGTTGTAAATACTTGACGTGTGCAACGGTTGATGCACAGTCATTAGGCTCAACTCTGTCAAACTGAGCCAAGCTTGTACAGTGTCACTCCAAGGTTTTTAAATAACTATGAGAGTGAAAGTTATGTGACAGAAATGAAGGTAAAAGATGTATGACAAAAGTGGGGGTGAAAGATGTGTGACAGAAATGAGGATGAAAGATGTGTGACAAAAGTGAGGGTAAAAGAAGTGTGACAGAAATGAGGATGAGAGATGTGTGACAGAAATGAGAATGAAAGATGTGTGACAGAAATGAGGGTAAAAGATGTGTGCCAATAGTGAGGGTAAAAGAAGTATGACAGAAATGAGGATGAAAGATTTGTGACAGAAGTGTGAAAGTGAGAGCAAAGGTAAAATATACAGGAGAGAGTGAGAGCAGTCAGCGGATGTTTTCTGCCGCTCAACAAGACTTTTTAATTTTGTTGCCGTAAGGTGTAAGTTTCAATGTTGGAAATGTGTTATAATGAATGTATTTTGTGTATTTTAGTTTAGAATTATAGTGAAAGTATTTTGAGTCTCATAAGACAGAAACATATCACAGATTTGTATTATACACATGTTTGTGACCACAGTTAAATGAATTATGGCACTTGAAAAACTAACTTACATACACATGATAGTTAGATACACATGTTAAAGGTTAGATTATACTTTTAATTACATCCAAACACACAAACAACCAGAAAAACAAACATATAAATTGCATACACTTTTATTAGATCAAATGGAGATAACTCCGGGTCAGGGGACATAATAGACAACGAAACACTAACTTAACAGTGGAATGTGACTTTACACGCGGAAGCGAGATAGGTAAAGCCTGTCGCTCACAGCTTGTGTAATGGTTGCTAAATATTATATGGGGGACATGAAGCAATTCATGTGTTGACCTTCAGAAAGTCAACTTTGTATGGGTAGTGAGTTAATTTACTATTTGAGGGCAGGTCTTATAAGACAACGGTCCGGTTCAGACATACCTCTAATTAATATAATATTGCAATTGAGAATAGGGCTCACGCCAACCAGACAAGTTTGTGGCGATTGCCAGTAGCCAAGTAAAGTGATGCTACATTGTGACATTAGTCAGTAGGTCTATTAAATAGCCCAAAGCCAGGTTATCTACAGTCTTTGACAAAAATTAGACACACTAATTTTTTTTAGAAACCTCTTGCGTCACAACCAATGAGTCAAAGTTGATGACGCAACACAGGAGGGGTGGGTGTGTGTCAAAGACTGCCTCATGATAGAACACCACCAGGACGTGGGGTCAACCTCAGATAGAGTGGAGAGAACATGGTGCCCGGGATCGGGGCAGGATAGATAATAGAAAAAGGGGGACTATTAACTAGTCCTCACACGAAGGCGTTGACCAGATAGTTAGCACTACTGGTCACGACAGAATCACGCCTGCGTGATAGCAACGATTAGCACTCAAAGCAAAGCCAGCTAATAGGGGCGTGCTAACTGACCTAGCACGCAGGGAGCCGAAGGGCGTATGAAGGTCCTTCCGCGAGGCGTGTAGCGACGGCGAGTGAAGCAAGTCAGACTGGGGACTGACTCTGTAGTGTTCACATCGTGTAGAATAGATATGTGTTTTCATATAGCCTAGTAGATAGAGAATAGCTATAGGGGTTAGGAAAACTATTGATAGAGAATATTGTGACTTTATGTGTGATTAGATAGCGACTGTTTTGCAATTGTAAAGAGCCAACGGCAATAAAATGTACCATTTCATTCCTCGCACACGACTTGCAAGTCTATTGTATGGTGTGGGAGAAGTAATCCGATGATGCCTGAAACATGAGTTGTTGACAATATCTAACACGTCTAATATTTAGGTTAGTCGGAATAAAAGCACGAAATATAACTGGGGAATCGTTGGATGAACACACCCATACAGTCGAACGTTTCAATAGAAGACTTTATCAACTGAACCACAGAAATTGAAACACTAAAAATGCATAACAAGCGAATAATAGAAAGGAGTACTTCGCCGAGCTATGTCCAATCGCACAAACGTTCTCTGTATCAGTGTGTGGGCGTTCATCCGCCAAGCTTCTTTGTCTTATCTTGTGAGTTTATTCGGACCCCTGTCAAAGTTCGGAAGTAGCAAATACATTTCATTAATCCTAAACTTAGTGTTTCACGGAATTACCAATACAGATGTGTGCACGGTAACGCCCAGACGTACCGATGGGTTGGTTGGGGACTTCGTAAAAAATTGATCTTTCATATGTTTATAGTCCATGTTATATGGCCACATGGTCATGATTGGCAGTCCACAGCCTCACGTCTCACGTAATGCCTGTACTTTTCTTATACTATTGTCGCTCCATGCGACAATTACACGTTGTCTAGCATTGTCTCTCTTCCGCATCAGTGTTCCTATTGTGACGACATTTTCCAGCTGACACCCTCTGATGACATGTCCGAAGATACTCCTGGTACCAGTAGTTGGTTTCTGTCAAAGCGTCTAGTGTGTGGTGTTTCCGGTAGTTGGGGTGGTTGTGGTGATGTCGCTGATATTGCAAGATAAGAAGAAACATCATTGAATATGATAGTGGTTATAGTGATAGTTATCAAGATGATCCAGGTAAATGATGAAGATGCAGTAATGATACATCATCATTATCATCATCATCATCATCATCATCATCACCATCATTATCATCATCATCATCATCATCATCATCATCATCATCATCATCATCATCATCATCATCATCATCATCATCATCATCAGCATCATCATCATCTTCATCATCATCATCATCATCATCATCAACATTATGTGGCATGCCAATAGGCGTAGACAGTCGTGATTCGCCATTTCACACATCTAGGATCAGGTCTGTGCTCATGTCTCGATTACGTCAAGTGGCCAAGCTACCAAGGTATCTATCTCTGTGTCCTCCATTTGATTTTCCCCTTCAAGTTTGTCACTTGTCATTTAATTTTCAAGTGTAATTCTCCACATAACATGCCCAAACAATGTTGACTTCCATGTATAATTTCTCTAATAAAGTTAAAGTTTTCAGTTGTTTCATGAAAGACTACCATCTCTGTCGTTTTTCTATCAGTCCATGGTATTTTGTGCATTTTACTCAGAAACCACATTTCCGGTACCATTAATGTTTCTTATGCTGTCTGCTTATTGTTCGCACACCACGTGCATGCAATAACGTAGATTATGTATTGCTCTTTAATCATCTTTATTTTCACTTCATTTGTCAGTTTTTCTTGTATTGATGAGTATGACCAAGGTCGGATCTTTTCATTGATATCATTATCTAATACTATAGCACACCGCTAAGGCGGCACAGCAGGAGAAGCTCCCACAATGACGAAACCATTAGAGCACCACAACCTGGTGCAAACCATGTACAGAATGGGCCATCTGCCTAACTTTCCAAGGATGACATTGATTCTAGGGAAATGTGATGTTTCAACACCAGTTGCTGAGAATGGAGACTATGTCTTCAACACAGTTTCCGTGGACATACTACATCGGTACCCGGTCGGAAGGAATGACTACGCCAACCTCATAATGATAGATGGAAGAAATCGTTTTCCCGAAATCAGACGACCCGATCGTCAACGCATGGGACCCGAAGAGTTAAATCCACAGTCATTCTAAAGGTCACACAGGAAATCAATTAGGGAACCCTTTGAGGCCACTAAGGCAGTCCATAAATAAACACACATAGTATTGTTTGGCCGGTCTCCCTGGTCTAGATGTTACACGACTTTCTCCGTAATCCTGTATACTCTCGTTAGTAACGTGACGTGCGCGAGAATTGGTAGCGGTTCTCTCCGCGTCGGTAACTTACGGGGTATGTGAGCCGGTCGCTCAGAAATCAATGGCAAAGCTACTGAGCGTAATCTTGCCAAGAAATCAACAATCAGCTGAAAGATGCTGATGTTGACAGCGATGTCCTGTAAAGGATATACGAGAGAAAAAAAAAGTATTGTTTGGAGCTCATAGAAGGAGAAGAAGGAAGTAGAGTTTAGAGGACGCTCTAGACCATTGGTTCTCAACTGGTGGGGAATCCCCACCAGGGGGGAATTTTAGGGTTTTCAGGGGAGGGGGGGGGGGGGGGTTAAGATTATTTCAAGATTAGGTTAATACAAGAACCGATTACTTGGTATTGTTTTCCCTTCATACTGTACGGTTCTGTACGTCTCACCCTTTTAAAATTCAATTTATGAAGTGAGTAGACCCACAAATCATGTTTTATGTGGACGTCTAGACTTGTTTTAATATGTGCTATTAAATTTAGCTTCCATTATTGCGTATACTGTGTAGGGGCGGGGGCGGGATTTTTAGGTAGGAAATATGAAAAGGGGCAATAACATTCTGAAAATATGGTGAAGGGGGACAGGGGCCAATTTTTTAGGTAGGAAATACGAAAGGGGGGAATGACGTTCTGAAAATATGGTGAAGGGGGCACGGGCCAAAAAAGGTTGAGAACCACTGCTCTAGACAACATACAATTTGAAAGCTATTGTTACCGACTGGGATTCGAACCTGTCATCTCCAAATGACCACGGCGCCTCGCTGCAGGAATAAGTGTACTTCAACGCATGACCAACTGGACACTCCAAAAAAAAAGTGTCTTCATTTACTAACGATTACTAACCAACCTCATCCAACCAATCAACCAACAATAGCTACTAAAAATAAATGTGCAACCTGTATCATGTTGGGTGTACTCTTCTTCTTCTTCTTCTTTCGTTCGCCTAAATTATGTTTATAACTGCAATGTTGTCTCTTGTATGAATCTAACAGTCTTTTTTAGTTCATTCAGCGGTCCATAGAGTTTATCTTCCACTGTTGTCTCTCTAGGCCAGAAGGTTCGCCTGGATATGTTGTACTCTAAAACGCACCACAACTCGACCATCCTCCACCGTCACCCTCTCCGTGACACCCTCTTCAGTGCTGGTTGTTGTTGATGCAGCAAGTGTTTGGTTTGCAGTTTCCAGCCGGAGTCCCAACAGTGCCGACAGACAGATGATGGACGTGTCACATAACAAGATTAGCAACTGATTACACATATAGGCCTCGGTATAATATGTTTATGTATGCAAGCGTGTTATTGTTTATGTCACCAACTTGAGTGGTTTATAAGTGCGGGTTCTTTGATTTTCACCTGGCAGATTAAGTTTGTGGAGATAATTTGAGTTTAGATGAAACTGTGTCATTTATTCTTATCATCGTCTGGTTTTATTTTTAAATAAGAAAGCTAGTCTGTTCGACTTCGCAGTCATTATTCTCTCTCTCTCTCTCTCTCTCTCTCTCTCTCTCTCTCTCTCTCTCTCTCTCTCTCTCTCTCTCTCTCTGCCTCTATTTGTCTGTATAACCGTTTCTCCCACTGTTTTTACTTCATTGTCACGGAACTGAGAAGCCAGCGTAACCGAGAGGTTGATCGCATTTAAACCTCCTGTGCGTTGACGGTAGTCTAGTGGGTTCATTCCACACACCTTCCAGTTAGACTAACGCGCTGACTTCTCGTTCAGAAAGCAATGGCAAACTACTTCACATACAGTGTGCTAGAACATCAACATGTGGTTAATCGTAACGTCCTGCAAAGGACATGCAACATTTTAGCATTTAAAACACTTCCTCCTGTTCAAACTTTGTTGCAGCTATTGTTTTTGTTTCTTTGTTTATTATTGGTCTACTCCTTCTCCTCCTCCTCCTCCTCCTCCTCCTCCTCCTCCTCCTCCTCCTCCTCCTCCTCCTCCTTCTCCTTCTTCTTCTTCTTCTCCTCCTCCTCCTTGTTTCATTGATTCTGCTAAAGTAACCATAGAGCACTGTTAATGGTAAACAAATACAACAAACAACAATTACGAGCATGAACAACTGACACTATGGTGGATGATTGCGTGTGAGAAACATGCTTGTGGGTGTAAATGATAACAACGTAATAGAAAATAAATTCGGAGCGCAGGGAGTTGTAGAGGAATGCTTGCTGAACAAGGAAGTAGAAATTAGGTTGGCTGGTTCAATGCAATGACACTTAACCAATTTGAATGGAGGTAATCACTTGCATATATTCCTCTTGTGAGAGTGTTTAAACAGGGGACAGTATCGTCTCGTAATCACTGGCATAGATATCAATAAGGTTCTATATAGATGCAAGATCAATGATTGCACTCACTGAGAAACGACTGTGTCTTTGATTTGAATGACTTTGAATGTATATGTAATGTGTAATACTAGATCACGACGCCTGTCACATATGGTTAAGTAATGCAAAAGACCCTGTTCCACACCTTGAGAGGTATGGGGCATTGGGGCTAGCCAAATACTGTTAGACCAAGCGGCACTAGATGGATCATGCGATAGGCCTGCTTCGTTTATTTCTTAGAATAGTTTTTATATCCATTTTAGGCTGTTTATAGCTGGACGCCTAGATCAGTTGTAAAAGAAACAGCTCCTCCTCGATTGCGATGCTATTTTATGTTCTCTGGGCCGACAGGCAAGAGTGCTAGCCAATAATAATGTTATAATGTGTGAGAGAAGGTTCGTATTCTCTTTGTTTTAAACATTAAATTCTTATCTACCTTTCATCCCTAATGGGGCATGGGCTCTCATACATTGTACACCACATCCCTGAGGAATGCTAACCTGGCTAAAAAAAAACGCACGCAAAAGTCGGATGTGTTGGCCTAAGAGTTTTGGCCCAAGGGTGCATACCAAGACACACCGCAATCACGTCTGAATAAAAAATTGAAAAAAAAAAAAAAAAAACCACTCTGGATGGACGCAGCAGAAGAAGAAGAAGTACACCACATCCCATGCTAAGACTACCATATGGCTGGTTCTGGTTTGCATAGGAATCAGGTAGCGAACCCCATGCCAACCCTCCTTAGTTACCTCTTACGACACGCTTGGAAGGTTACGATATGACTATTCTGTGCTTTCCTTATGGCGCCGCACTCTACAGACATTCTTCCTGCGGACTCACTAGTATTTGTGAGATGCCATTAATTTACTCATCTTCCACGGATTGCCACTTGGAGTCTCGAGTATCGTGTAAATGTCTCAAAAGTAAGCCATCACGTGTGTTATCTAGTCTCGTTGCCTTATCAGCTGCTGTGATATTACCGGGGTAAATACTGTGGTGCCTGTAACACAAGCGCCCGCTGGCAATGTGGAGAGACTCTATATAGCTACATCACAGAGTTCTCGCAGGACTGCTACAAGAGCCGCGGACTGACAGGGGGTGCTCGTACTCATATAATTTCGGCGCTTGGAACATTTCATTTTAAAGGATACACTAAATTTCGTTCAAGTTATGTTTGATGTCGTTGTATCCTTCTTTCCGAATACTTTTCTTGCTTGAAACCTGATTTTCATCAGTTTACCTCATATGTCTCTTAATGGACTGACAGACAGACAGGCAGAGAGGGGGAGAGAGAACGAACGCATGAACAAACTTTATTTTCAAAGGGCTAAGAGTTGGACACCAGTCCCGTCTAACATTCCGCCCTTCTCTTTCATACATTATTTCATCCACACATCATCGAGGCTAACTGAGACACATAGCTATTATAAAGACATATGGAAAATGCAAAAAATCAATACTACACGAGTCAGCAATATTAATGAATGATTTGGGAATTATTATTAGCTATGGGGAATATACTGGCATACCAAAAGGAGACTGACTGGCTATTATATTAGGGTTTTATTCTTATTCTTATTCTTATTCTTATTCTTATTATTACATATGTAGATAGGTCGCTCGATGGTTAGCAATATAGGTAGTCAATTATAGATATAGACAAAATACATTATCAATTGTCTTGTATCGTACATGGATAGTTATAACAATTCCCACGGTCTGCTTACAGAGAAATGAGTGGCAGACATGTATGTGGAAAGATGCAGTTGGTTGCAATAATATTGACCACACTGGCCCTAGCCTGTCAGTGGCTTACCAAGATTGTGGTCCTTCCACAAATGTATTTAAGATGCCTTCATGAAATGTACATCAGCTTTTGTCGACTACTTGTCTTTGTTGTATTCTAATAAATACCTATACTTTTATTCAATTAAATACCTACACATTATTTAATTCTCAACTAAAATTCTCACTAAAGCTCTGTATTGATTCTACTCATCGTCATGTACCATGCTGATAAGCGTGCGCTGTCATGTTTCGCCATCTCACACGATCACCAGAGTCGTGGATCAGATCCGTATCCTTGTCTCCACCATGCCTCGTGGCCAAGCCATCCATATATTTACTTCTCTGCCTTCCCCTAGTTCTTTTCCCCTCAATCTTGCTAGTCGTCACCAAGTTCTCTAGTTTATTTCTTCTTATAACGTGTCCAAAAAAAAAAAAATGTTGATTGTCTACGTCTAATTTATCTAATCAATTTATGGTTTTCATGTGTTGCTTGTAGGACTTGCTCACTGGTCTTTCTGTCTGCTTAAGCATATTCCTCAGACGTTGTCTTTGTGATTTACTAGGCAATGTTACGTTCGTTAGTCTGTCATTTCTTTCTGAACGTGACGTCAGCATTTAAGTCCAGTTGACCAGCGTAAAGAATGAACTCACTACGCTGCCATCAGAAGAGAAAACTTAGACCCGTTAAACCTCTCTGCCACGTGGACGATGACAAGCTGTCCACACATATCTTGAAACAAACAGGGATTTGTAGTTTTTTATCTTTAACCAGTGTGTCTGTGTCGAGCTTGCCTGTGTGTATGGTCCCAATAGAATCTGTTCGAGAAAGTTCTCTGGTCATTCATATATAGTGGTAAAGTCTGGACTATCAAGTCAGCAGGGGGGGAAAAACATAATTATTGTAGATGCATTACGTTCCGATGGCGTTTCTGTCATCGTTTGATGACATAAACGTGCTTTATGCCTGCAGTGTATCCAAGTCAGCCGTATTCTGTAGCTACTGAAGCAATTTCTGGTGACTGCTTGTTTACTGCTAGCTTAAACCGCGTCTTGTTAGTGCCATAGATTTCTTACGTCCTATTTCATTCGCATTCCTGATTGTACGACCTTAATTTGTCTCTTTAGAGCTTTCTGTTTTAGGTTTTCGTTCGCTCGCTTTAAACTCAAGCGTAGTCATTACACATGCTACTAATTTTAGTAGATTGGTCTGATTTTTGCGTGTGGATTAGCTTTCCCTATTACCAGTGCCCCTCGCCATCAGGCGAACGCACTCCGACTTTGGAGTTACTTGTAATATACGTCCCCAAGTCAAGGACGAGGAGTCAACATTTTAGTCCAACTGACCAGTGTTGGGGTTGAACCCGTTACCTCGGCATCAGCAATCCGGATGTTTAAGAACGATCCCTCTTATCCATTCGGCCATGCTGACCTATTCTTGGCTTACTCTATCTGAGTTCTAAACATGTGTTTGGCTTGCACTGGTGTAATAGATAGAGTCCGTGATCCGCTACGCTACTTCTTCCTGTCTTCTGACTCTTTAGACTATGTGTTGTGTTCCAACATCGTGGTTTCACGTGTGATTCCAGGTTCGCCTATACAGACTTTATTATATATAAGGCGAGACTCACACACTGAATGAAGTAACCAACATATTTCACCATTTCCTTAGCTGCCTGCATGTCCTTATGCAAACTGTTATCGAAGTACAATATGAAGTACAGGCGGTCGACGTGATATTGAAGGCATCACCCATCGAGTGCCGATTGGTCTATAAAATATGGTGCTAGCACCCAAGGATGCACCAGGCTTGGTTACCCCAGGCGCGGAAACCCAAAGCGTGGATATCCAAGGCACGAATACAAGAGGCGTGGAACGAGGTCGTATTGTGTTTTTTAGTACTCGTTTTAAAGTTTTTTTCTGTTTCTATCAGCCATTAAACACCATGTTTCAGCCGAGAGAAGGCTGGAATCTGGAAACTAACTAAACAAAAATGCCCTCTCCGAGAAGCCGGCCTTTTTATGAGCTTTTTGTAGCGTCTCTTTACTCTCCTAACATTTCCTTGTTGACGCACCTCACTCCAGCCGCTTTCTGACGTGATCTCAGTGAAAAAGAAGAGGTCTGCACGAGATGGGAGACATGAACTTCTTGTTTGGAAAAGGGATTAAAAAAGAGACGAAACACACTGTGGCCTTCGGTTGCTGTTTTTATTGAGGGACATATTGTCTGCCCTGTGTTCTCCTCGTAGGGATGGAACGTCTGGTACGGGATTGGTGGTTGGGGATTCTTGTGAACTGGGGAGAAAGGATAGCCAGAGGGAAACTGGAAATAATATGATATTACTGTGAACGGGTGTATATGACAGCCATATGTCTGTTATATGTACCTAGCTAGGGCCTCTGGTGTTTCCAGTGTAATGGAAGCGCAATGTCAGCTTGTGCTATGTCGATGAGTCTTGGTCGGCCATCTCATGCGATTATCGGAGTCACAAGTCGAGATTGCGTTTCTTACCAGATTGTGCCGTTCATGCTCCTCCACAGATCACGGTCTGTTGTTGTTCTGTATAAATTCTACTGATGACATTCCCCCATGCCTCTGTCCTAGTCCATCCAGTATCATTTCTCTCGGTCTGCCCCATCCTCTTCTACGGCTGATCTTTCCAGTCGCCAGGATGTTTTCCAATGTCTGTGTTCTCATTACGTGAAAAAGGAACATTGTCTTCTTCTCATATTTGTAATCATGTTCTTCTTTCATTAGCCTGTTCTAGACACAAGCGCCTCAGAAGCACATTTCCATTGACTCTAAGCTTTTCCTAATATGTTCGTCCACCCTCCACAATACACAGCCGTACAGCAAAACAGTTTCTATATAACATTTCTGTACTATCTTTCTGATGTTTTGTGATAATGACTTATTGCATAATATACTTCTCATATTGTGACATACTGCTTTTGCTTGGTCTATTTTGCTTTAGATCTCTGTCATTTGTCTTTCATAATATGTTAATCATTGCTCTTGGGTATTTTAATTTATTAACTTGGTTATTATGTAAAGGAGAATTAAAATGCATACTTTATTGATGAAAACTTCCATCATGTATTCTTTGCAATGTATCCGAATATATTAACTTTGTTGTGATGAAAGATACAATTATAATGCACACTTTATTGATAAGAACGTCGTTCAGATATTCTCTCAGCAATGCTTTATTCATCTGGCACGTTGGTGTAACGGTAAGGACGTCGCGGTGTAAAATGTGATGTACGCGGTTAGATGATTGTTGGTTGTTAGCTCTCCACGTTCGCTGCTGAAGGAAAAGACTGATCACTTATTGCTGCGTGCGCTCAGGCCTAAACAAATGCTACGGTTCTTACACTTCGCATACCCACAACAAGCTCCTGTTACAGGACTCTTTATTTATGTCTTATTCATAAAATAGAACAGTAATTATTATGAATCCCGCTGCTACACCCTCTCTCGTTGCATAGTTTGAGAATCACTGTCCGCAGACATCCCCAAAAACGATCACTACAAGTAAATGTGAAACTCAGTGGCTAGTGTCAATACTATAAGCCTAATCTAACAGGAGAGTACACGACAGTATAAATCAAGCTTATTACAGTTTACAATTGGCTGGGGCAAACAACACGTTTGAGGTGTACAATCGTCACATAGTTTAACTTATTCTATGTCAAGTAAATCACTATACGTGAATAACTTACTTCCTATTCAGATCAATATACATTCACTTTCAGTTTTCTTCAGAAATGTATGTGTTGTATGGGATAAGCAATGAACATCTGGACTCTTATTTGATATGTAATACTTGGTTTAAAATAAAAGCTACTTGATTCCTGATAAGAAGGTTTCATTACAGGATAGAGCATTTGACGTGGCCTCGGGATGACAGTCTTAGACAGCATGAAAGTAACAAACATTGCAGTATAGAGCGCTTGGCGTGGCCTTCGGGATGCCAATCTTAGACAATTATCTACACCATTCTCACTCCATTAGATGCAAGCCCGTTTCGGGGCTCGGCCTGACTTAAAGATATGCATCGGACATAAGAGTTAAAACTCGATCTCCAAACGGGTTCACTAATCAACCAACCAATCTGTCAGAAGAATTAAAATCCCAGCCTCTATACTGCGTGGGGGAATTCTTCGGCAAGAACCTCTAATCCACAACCCGAACAAATCCTTCTCAAGTACACTAGAGGATACTAGAGGACTGTGAGGTTACTAGAGGATTGCGAGGATACTAGAGGACTGTGTAACGTATACTTTATCTGTGGAGCCGTTGTTTGATTTGAGCTTCCGCCTAATACATACAGTTTGAACTTCCTGTCAACAAAAAGCCACATCGCAGCATGCCGCCCGTCGTAGTGAATAGCGTTGGAAGTTGCCACAACAGCAGTCCAAGCCGTCTTCCTTGTTTGCCACAACAGGGGTCCAAGTCAGCTGCCCAGTTCTGGAGAACATGTCCCAGTTGGGGAGAATTTTTGTAATCTCATGCCGCTTTGTAGTCGATCACACTTCAGCAAATTAGTACCACAGATTTCACAGGGATGGAAAGGCAACGAGGTATGGGGTCGGCCACTTCATATCGTAATGCCTTGAGACAGCGTACTCGATTGTCTATCACAACCCAGCTGCAGTAGTTGGCATGAGATTATGGGTAACCGACTTTAAGACGACACGTGTGGTACTGAGGCTTACAAAGGAAGGAAGGAATAGTAACACTGCAACCTGCATGCATGCCGTAAGGGGCGATCAAGAAGGGTTAGCTTTTGTAGCTCTAATTATCTAAGGAAGTGAAAATGTTCAGAGTATACTATGCTTGGAGTCACCAGTAACCGATTATGTTGAGTTTCTTGCTGTGGAAAAAGTTAAGTGTAGTGAGTTGATTGTGGGCACGTACCCCAAAGGGGGATAAAGGTACACATAATAATAATAATAATAATAATAATAATAATAATAATAATAATAATAATAATAATAATAATAATAATAATAATAATAATAATAATACATAATAATAATAATAAACAATGGCGTCTTGACAGACGATAGTTTGTTACAATGTGCTTCAAAAATAGTACAACGCCTCAGCTGAATTGTAGAGACCATGTGTTGCCCATGCAGCATGATCCCTCTCTCGGCCTGCCATGTTTACTCCAGAGGAAAGTAACAAGAATACATCTCGAACAAGACAAGCTGCAGAAGCTGCTGGATCAGGAAAGCAATGCTCTAACTATCCGCCTGTCTGAGCTTCGATCCTAAATCAGCTGCCAACCATGGCTTAGGGCCTGGTCTGACTGCCATGACATTTCGTCTTTAGGTTGCATTGCTTTGCACCAGGATAAGTCTTGTACCCTCCAAGTTGCGCTATTCCGCTAATAATAATATTAAGAAGAAGAAGAATAAGCAGAAGAAGAAGAAGAAGAAGAAGAAGAAGAAGAAGAAGAAGAAGAAGAAGAAGAAGAAGAAGAAGAAGAAAGATGTTGATGATGATAGTGGTGATGGTGATGGTGAAGGTGATGATGATGATGATGATGATGATGATGATGATGATGATGATGATGATGATGATGATGATGATGATGATGATGACGTCGACGATGGCAATGGCGATGATGATGGAGGAAAAAATGAGGGAAGGAAGAAGAGGGAAGGGAAAAGGGGGGAAAAGAAAGGAGAAAGGAAGGGAGGAGAGGAAGAAAGGAAGGGAGGAGAGGAAGAAGGAAGGAAGGGAGGAAGGAAGGGGGAGAGGGAGGGAGGAATGGAGGAGAGGGATGAAATAAGCAGACAATAAATTAATACTTGCATCAACAGTTCTCTGTGTTAGTGAATGAACTCTTGTACAGTTTCCTGAATGTAACTGCACAGTCTTACTCGCGAGAGATAGCATCTAATTACAGGAGAGAACCTCAGTTATTGGCAATCAATAGGCTAATAGTATGTGGTCTGCCGTTCAAGAAGTTACCCTACTAACCCATCTATAGATCAGCTAGTAAGTAGCAAATAGTCATTTAATGTACCTTTAGGCGTATTAGCGTATCGTTCTATGTTGACTGTCATGGTGTGAGTGTCGGTCGTTAAGAAAGCAATGGCAAACTAAACGCAATAATTGCCTATAGTCTGTTTACTTTTGTCTGCCCCAATATAAAATTCTATATCTCAGTAACCAACTGAGGGAAAATGATGAGATTTAGCATATAACCTTATCATTATGTCCACCCAACAAAAAAAATTTTGTTCTGGAGATTGTACAGCAGATTTCAAAGTTTGTTTATATGCGGTATATAATTTACGGGTCAGAGATGAAGTGCACATTATTAAATGTTTTACGTCGCCGCTTTCCATGATTTAAGTTGCTTTTGGACCTATCAAAGACATATTCCTTGGGTGGGGGTAAATATAAGACGGCAGGAAAAATTTCATAACGATCCAACAGACAGTTTTCAAAATAATTGATCGTGAATGAAGGCATTCATTTCTGGACAGACTATAGTATATCACTGACAGCTAAAAATGCTAGGGTTGATTGCGACATCCTGTAAAGGATATGCAACAAGACTTTAGCTCGTTATATCCAAGGCAATCGTTATTGCACTATTATAACACACGTTGTGAAGGAGTTACAGTAATAACCGTCTCGATCTGAAGTAGTTAAAGTAGTGGCATGCAAGGACTGAAAGGGCTTTAATGCGTGCCCGAGACTGAAGAACTTGGAATACTGACTTGCCGAAATTGATTGAGTTAAAGAAATAACACCGGGGGATACATGAGTTAATATAATGAATTTACGAGGATGAATGCGTTAAAATAGTAACTGTCTTAGACTGAGTGAATTAAAGTAATAAATGTCTGTGACTGACTGACAGATGAAGTTATAACTGTCTGGAACTAACTGATAGGTGAAACTGTAACTATCTGGGATTGACGTTGCTAAAGTAATGATAGTCAGTGTATGTATGATAGAGTGTAGGAGTGTAGGAGTATAAGTAACAGCAACAGTATTTAAAGTGATAACTAAAGGAATTTTTTAAAAGTCAACTTCATGCCAAGGACACGCAGTTTTATTTTCAGGGGTAGAGCCGCTGGGAGGTTTCATGCGTTCGCTGAGCATTAAACTAGGCTAGTAAATCACGAACAATAAATAAAGCAGGGGCTGAGTACAACGTCCTCTGAAAAGGGATATGCAATGTTTTTCCCCCCTCGAACTACATCTTAAACGTCTGCCCCAGAGCATTATTATTCTCACGCTTTCTACAGCGGACTTCGTTAAACTATATCGTTATAGAAAATGCAATTGCGTCAGATGGCAGATGCTGTGACAGAAATTAACAGCAGAATTATCATCATCATGTGCCATGCCGGTAAGCATCTTCATCTTACAGGATCATTAGAGTTGTGGATCAGCTCTGTATTCTTGTCCCAAACATACCATGTGGTCAAGTCATCCAGATAGTTACTTCTTTGCCTTCCCCCTTGTTATTTTCTTCAAAATCTTGCCAGTTGTCACCAAGTTCTCTAGTTTATTTCTTCTCATAATGTGATCAAACAAATTTGACTGCCTACGTCAAATTTCTCTAATCAATTTGTGGTTTTTATTTGCTTCTTGTAGGACTTGCTCATTGGTTTTTCTGCCTGTCAGTGGTATTCTTTGCTTACTGCAAAAACTGTATTTAAGAAAATAACGGTATCGATTGCAATAAGTCACTATCATTGAATGTCAAAAGAGAATACTTAATTGTTATAAAGAGCATATTTTGCTGCATGGCAGTGAATTATGGAATGTGGACGGACAGATTAGGGAGAGCTGGAATTATCAGAGATGTTCCTCAGACGAATGCTGTAAATATCTTGGACTGCTGGAGTAACTAACGACGATTGGCCGCAATAGGATAATGAAAGTTGAACATGGAACTATAAGATAGGGACAAACAGCCTTCTTTGGGCAGGAAATAAGAAGACAGGCATAGGAAGATATGCACGCACATATGTAGGCACATGCAGACAGGCATATCGTGGTGTCTGGACAGATAATTGGGAAAAGAGAGGCAGACTGAGAGAAATGATGCTGAAATAGACTGAGATAGTGGAAGGGTAGAAATATCATTAAGAGAGTTAATCCAGAACATCAAGGGCTGAGCTATGTGGAGAGACATGGATAGTATGGCATATGACGATGAAGAAGAATGTAGAGTTAATGGTAATACATCTGGTGACAATTTTCTCTCTCTCTCTCTCTCTCTCTCTCTCTCTATATATCTATCTCTCTATCTCTCTCTCTATATATATATCTCTATATATATATATATCTATCTATCTATATATTTCTATCTATCTATCAATCTCTCCCCTCCTCCCCCAACCCCACCTCTATGAGATCAGCTACAGAAAATTCGTCGATTATGTTATTTGTGTGTGTTTAGTTTCTCGTATTTGCTTTGCCTACAAAAGGTGGGAAAATTGCTGCCAAACTCGTGTGTTTATCGACATTATAATTGCTCGTCATTACCCGGAGACACGATCGACAATTAGGCAGTTCACTAAGACTTTTTAGGTATTCCGCTAACTGAAATGTCATCTCTAATGTAGAGTAATTCCCTATGATGGGAAGTCTTTAAGTCTTCTGTTCGTTCCTTCACAGTTTCGTTGAGTACATGATACAGTTCGACATTTATTTTGCTATAGTATGGTAACGTTATGTTGAAGAAAATATACCAGTCCTCGCAATTATTTACTTTTAATGGAAGTGGATAGATTGGCGCCTGTATTACTTTTCGTAGCTTCACTTCATCTTGTGAGGCGGTTTCTGCATAGGTAAATTTAAACAGAAATAGGAATGCTTTTGGCCCAAATTAAAAAACATACAGACAACAACAATCAAATAATTTAATTAATTTTGTAATCTGGAATAAAGAAATAAGCTTTGTGCGGGAAAACATTAGCCAGGAATAGAAAAGAGAGGCCTTGAAAAACATATGTGGAAACTATAAACACATGGGCAAGTTAAAATAATGTCCGCAATATTAGATGCATTAGAAAATCAGATGATAGGAACTAGTAAGTAATGATCAAGAAGTAGTAGTAGAAGCAGCAGTGGTTGTAGAAGTAATAGTAGCAGCAGCAGCAGCAGAAGTAATAACAGTAGTAGTAGCAGCAGTAGTAGTAGTAATAGTAGTAGAAGCAGTAGTAGTAGCATCAGCAGCAGCAGCAGGAGGGGGGAGGAAGGAGAATAGTTTTCCTTTTCTCATGAATAGTTTTAAAGATAGTCAAAAGTTTATATTTGTCTATTTGTTGGCGTCATTCTGAAGGAATAAAATTTAAATCATATTTCTCTCTGTTTTGTTGCGTTGCTTATGCAAGTTACACTTCTATCATGTTAGATGTGCCAAATATTTAAGGACTCAATTTACATCCCATGGTGGTATATTGGGTATATGGTATATGGGTGTATGTTCTTGGGCAAATAGATATCTATGGGTGATATCCACCTCCGCTTAACTCTGCCAATTGTTGGTTGGTTGGTTGGTTGGTTGGTTGGTTGGCTGGTTGGTTGGTTGGTTGGTTGGTTGGCTGGTTGGTTGGTTGCTTGGTTGCTTGGTTGGTTTGCTGGTTGGTTTGTTGATTGGATAACCGGATGGGTTAGTGTAGGTAAAGGGTGATATAGTGAAAATGTCATGAGCGGGCTGGACTTATTATAAGGCAGATCCAACACGGATTCCTGCTTTGGGGCTTTCTATTGGCTGGTTGGTTGGTTAGTGAATCCTCTGAAAGACAATGAGCTAAAACAGTTATGTCCGATGTGTTGGAGTTTAGTTTGCCTGAACCCCGGAAAGAGCTTGCATCTATCGGAGTCAGGGTGAAGTGCAAACTTTTCTCCTGTTCTCCCAACCCTGATTAAAATATATCTCCGTGCGGACTGTGTTACAGAGCTTTCCTTCCCTTCTCAGAGAGTGTACAAGAGTGGTATTGTTTTTCCATCTGGGGAGCGACATATTAAGATTCAACACAGAACATATCGACTGGCTGGGATTAGACTGCATACATTTTATGAGCCTGTCAATGTTGGGGGTTATAAAATCCCACTTAGAGGGGGATCTGAACTCAGAACCATTAGACAAGTAAGCAACTATATTAGCAACTGTGCAATCACGGTTCTTACGAATGCAGTGGTAACGATCTCATTAACACTAAATTTACCTCCAGCTGCGTGAGAAAGTTTGTGCAGTGTTTCGTCTACGATTGTAAAGAGCTTTGTTTGCTGTATGGCAGTGCATCGTGGAAAGTCAACGAACAAAGTAAGAAGATCTTGGAGACAGTTAAAACGTGTTACTGAGATGAATATTGCGTATACACCGGATTGCCAGCGTTGCCAAAAACGGTTACCTAAAGGAAGCTAATGGAAACTAGAATGTTACATACAATAATAAGAAATAAGAAAGAGACAAACAGCCTAAGTTGATCATGTAATGAAAGAGAAAGTAAGCTGGATGGACGGAAGCAGTGGAATATCCATCAACACCACAGACAGAGATCTGTTGAGAGACATGAACGCCTAAAGCCACTTGGCAGGGCACATCATAATGATGCCAATTACAAATGTTTAGGCAGTCATTAGCTTAGACAAATGCATGCAATTGCTTCTTTATCACTGCTTACAGTGACGATTAAAGCGGTACTTTTAGTTAATGAATACATTTTTATTGCAAATCTGCCAAAATTATTTACTGTTTCCTACATGAGCAGCAGGAAAAGAAAACAGTTTTTAAGTACTTATTACCAGAGTTAAGTTAACCGTTTACCAATTTGTTTTCTATTTCTTTTCTGCGTCTTTTGATGTGATTAATTGAAGCCAAGAACTATCATGGCAGGCAACGTGCTCTTCGTAGGCCAAGAAAGACATCAAAGAGTTCAGTCTTTCCTTGCAATGCATCTAGGAACGACAAATTGCCCATAATTATTCCGTTATATCTCATGACAGTAATCAACCCCAGTAGAACCCATGCCTGTATTATGAAATTGGTTACAGATGCTCGCTAACATAATATAATCGTTAGCGTATGCGATGCAACCTGTGCGGATAGTGTACATCATGTATCATGTAGTAGACTGTTGTATTACTAGCCTGTTCAACATTCTACTCTAATTACGTAGACTGGAGCCGCGGTAGTGTGGTGGTTAGAGGCTTGCCTGTCGGGCCGGTGGTCAGCTGTTCGAATCCCACTATATGCGAATGTTGTTTTTTTTAATGACTTATTTGGGCTGTCAGGTCGACTCAATCTAAGATGAGTATAAACAATATGTTAGGAAGGGATGGTGGCTGATGTGGTTTTCTTGTCCACACCACGCATCAAGGTCGCTTTCTCTAAATAAATATGGGGCTAGCACCATGTATCCAATACGCTCACTGCGTTTGAAACGGTCTGTATGTTTAACTGTTAAAAAATAATGTTCAAATTCCATAGTCGTGGATTCAGGTAGATGATAGAGCTGCTTTACTTCAGTCCATATTCCATAGTCGTGGATTTAGGTCGATGATAGAGCTGCTTTACTTCAGTCCTTATTCCATAGTTGTGGGCTTCCGGTGGACGATGGAACTTCTCTAATCCTGCCTATACTCCAGTGTTGTGTGGTCAGCCAGATGACCGATATGGTAACAAATTACAATTTTAAAGGGTGTCTTTTTGCCGTGCTTCGAAGAACACCTGTGTAGATGTGTTTATTTATTTACTATCGTCTTTTTTAAAATATCAGGTTTGAATCTTGGTGCACCTTTAATGTTCAAATTTTAGATTGTCTACGGTCTCCCTTGATCACTACAATGTTCATTTACTTCTGTGAGTGACAATAACTGGAAGTTAAAGCTTTTCGCGTGCTGTATAAGTAGTGGTTGCATGACGAAGTAAGCAGTGAGGATCTGCACTAATCAGTTCTGTAACCTAAGCAAAGCTGGAGCACATTCATCATATTCCATCCCGAAAACTGTCTCCATTAAAACCGATCTGAATGCGCCCACTTCCTGGGGTGGTCGTCTTGCATCTACTACAAAGACACTTCATCAGTTCATAGTCGTCTACGACCTCCTCTGCTATACCTTCCATTATTAGCATATCCACGCTATGTTGTTGAATGTATCCGAACATAGTCAGCTTCTGTATTGTAAATGGGTTTAGGGGCCAATTGTCTTCGATATTCATTGCATATGGTCTTTCTTTCAGCACGGCGTTTCTGCATGTGCTCATTGATCATTGCTCGGTAGAGAAATAAGAGCGACAGATAATGCAATAACGAAAGAACGCAAAATATGATGGGGAAGCTCGACAAACGGAAGACTCACACGGATATAATTGAACGTTTCGATTAAAGTCTTCGTCAACGAACAAAATACGGAAATATGAATACTTAGATAAAAATCGAAGTATCTTAATGCACAAATTGTACACACGTATTTTCAGCAAGATAAGCGACTAGAATTTCCACGTAAAACAAGCAGACGCACAAACACGTACAACACATTGGAAGAGAACATTACAACGGTAGCGAAATTAAGAGTGACTGCCACAGAAGTGATGCTGAAGACGAATGAAGTAAAGGGTCAATGGATTTCTTCCTTACAATCTTGATTATGCTGCACTGTAGCAACTTGCTTTCTCAACGGTTGCTTGAAGGTGGTTAGCCCTTGATCATATCTTGTTCACTGATCTTGACTGAAGTAATAAAGTTGTGTGTCATTGACTGCAATAGACAATGTTACTGCGTCGTCAGTCACCTTTGACTATATTTTAATGCTAACATTACATAATTTGATTGATCAAATTCCTTCGATAACCTCGGGGATTCATAACTATCTGCACTTGGTGATTAATCCGATTCGTATGTAGCGTTCCCCAAACATTTATGGCCGTGGGTAAGTTTGTTTTGTTTTTTTCGTTTTTTTTTATTTAGTTCCCAACGTTTACTCTAGAGCACATGTGTCAAACTAAAGGCCCGCAGGCCACATCAGGCCCGGTGTACAATCATATCAGGCCCGAGAGGTCTAAACTGACGTACAAATATTTTCGGCCCGAGAGAGAATTTTAGGCCAAAATATTTTTTATGGCCACGATATAAAGTGCAAATCAAATTCCCTAATTAGCTGCCTTAGTGACTTTGAAGCACAGAAAAGTAATTTCGAGCTTTTTCGTAATATATTTGCCATAGATGTGGAAACTGCACCTGTAAATTTGCAGGTGGAGTTAACAGAGCTGCAGTGTAATGGGACACTAAAGGCAAAGTACGACACTGTGGGACCTTCACATTTCTCTCGTTTCATTCGTGAAGAGATGCCTTGTCTTCGTCTACATGCAGCTCGAACCTTGAGCATGTTTGGTAGCATATATCTATGTGAGCAGCTGTTTTCTGTGATGAAGATTAACAAAACATCACACAGGACTCGTCTCACTGATAACACTTTCAGTCCATCATGAGAATCTCAATGACACAGAACATTACCCCCAACATAAACGAATTTTTAGCTAAGAAAAGATGCCAAACATCGTGCTCTGACAAACTGACATAAGAGTGAAAATGTGTATACCTATGATTTTTTTATTATTAAAACTTTTTTCTGTTTTAATTTACATTAGTGTTTAAAAAAGGTTTAATTTTCGGCTTATTGAAAGTTTATCCTGTTCGGCCCTAAACCTTACGTGTGATTTGAGTTTTGGCCCGCTGAGCGATTGAGTTTGACACCCCTGCCCTAGAGCCATCACGTTTCGTGTAAATGTGTTATGTGGATCGGAGTAGTGAAAGAATCATTATGCGTTCGTTGAAGATCACACAGAAGTGTATGGGGAACGCTACATTTAAAAAAGGAATAAGTCTTCTTAACAGGACGTTAACACGGCACAACTGATTGATAATGGTTCAAAAGAACTTACGATTGACAGGGCCGGTGTTATATATAGGTAGGCTTAACAGCTACGTTGTTGTTGTTTATAAATTATTGCTGAAGAGGACGATACCGCCATTAGTTAGCTTCGGTGTGGGTTCGTAGGTGGGTTATCAGGTCAAGTTGGGACTAGAAATATATGTTAAAGTGAGAGTGGGTTTCTGATTACACGGAGAAAACGTTTGATTGTCGTGTCACACGCCTTGATATAGCTACCTCGATTTGTAACTATGTGAATTTTGAAAGTATTAATGCACTCCCAGCCTGGCTAACTCGACAAGATCTGAATATTCCAGGCAGATCGATAGGTAGTAATATTCTTCATATTTTCTACATATGAGTTAGTTTGTTTATGTCAATAAGTTGCATAATAAAGGGACAGTATGTTCAATATGTGAAATGTACGATATCTCGTACATATGGCGAAAGTTCAATCCCCAGTAGAACCAGCGTGTTGTATGAACAGTACAGTTCTTCAATCTACCCAGATTCGTAAAAACAACTCGTACATATTATTATTTTGGACATTGCATTGAAGGGGATACAGCGGGGGGAAAAAAGCTATTCACGTGCTTCATTTCGATGTGACCTACTATATGTCGAGACCTAATACTTCGTATCCCAAGGCATTATCTTTTTTTATTTTTTTTTTGTTTGCATATCCTTTACAGGACATCGCTGTCAACACCAGCATCTTTCAGCTGTATGTTGATTTCCCCGCAAGACCACGCTCAGTAGTTTGCCATTGCTTTCTGAGCGGCCGGCTCATATACCCCGTAAGTTACCGATGCGATTCGAACCACCGCCGATTCTCACCGTCATCACGTCACCGACGAGAGTATACGAGATCACGGAGAAAAGTCATAACCTCTAAGCCACGAAGCCGGCAGGCATTATCTACCATGCGATTATCTCAACCTGCACGGTCTAGATGTCATTCGGCAGCTACCAGCCCGCTTTTTTTTACCCATAGTTCTCACTTTACTGAGCACACACCGTTCCTTGACGGGTGCAATCAGGTTCAACTATGTTTCTGCCATTTGCGCAGACCCATACAAATGTTAATAACAATATCAGTGAACTGCAGACGGTGGCTTCAGTGAGCTCATATCTGAACACAACTGCAGGAAATGATGCTACCCGGGTAACCACTCTCAAGATGAAATACATGTTTTCCAAGACTGTTTGCAAATCTCTCCGCTTGCTCTCCTGCCTCCAAAACAGCGGGCACATCTGCGAAATATCAATGAATAATTAATTGTGGAAAAATATGGCTGCGGTTTAATTACAGTTTGAACCACACACGTGCTCTTGATTTTCCTATTACAGTTTGTGAATTGGTAATGAAATCCATGTGAAGACTATCATCAAATCTACGGAGGTGTTTTTAAACATCTTTTCTATAAACATAAATAGTTTCACTGAAGATTGACCAGCTGCGTAACTTGAAGAGATTTACAATAGTAAAGGCTGTAACTGTGTTAGCGTTAGAGGAAGGGAACAAGTTTCACAGTACCACGTAATGAATCAAGGATTCCAAAATCAGCTGCACATTATTTGAAAGCAGGCCGCCTTGCGTTGATTTCGATGGTGTGAGGGTGGGTCGTTCACAGATCAATGGCAAACTACTAAACATAAACATTGCCTTATAAATAACAAATAGTGAAGACTTGGGTTTGATTTCGACGAGATCTAAAAGAAAATGCAACTAACTTTAAAAATAGCAAAATGTAAATAAAACCACCAGTTTTCCTAAACATCATCACCATCACACCAATGGCGCACTGACCGATGACAAGTGGGGCCTGTGGGGCCCTGATGAAGTAAACCCCCACCCCACCCCTCCCCCCTCTAAACATTAGTTTGCCTCCTGGCAATGAATATTTTTAGGTCCAGTTCGCCACTGCGTCAAATGACAATTTTGTTTTAACCAGTATATTAGATCCTCCAATCCCGTGTGCTTATTTTAATCAATATATCATATCTGATATCAAATATGTCAACAGATACATTTATCAATGGAGAGATATTACAGGACGTGATCAGTATTGGCTAATTGGGTTCACTGCCAACAGACGATGGGAATGTTAAGGACATAAATTACAAGAAGAAAATACATCGCTCTGCAAACATCAAAGCAATTAAAGCCTCCATGGATGGAAACAGATATAACAGACAAATACTAGAGCAGTGGTTCTCAACCGGTAGAGAATCCCCCCCCCCCCCCTGGAGGGGTGGGGGGAGGGATTTTACGGTTTCCGCGGGGGGGGGGGGGGGGGGGAATTAAGATTATTTCAAGATCGCTTTAATTACTTGATATTGTGTTTCCCTCCAAAATTTAAAGTTCCGTACTTCTCTCCCTTCTGAAATTCGTTTTATAACATAAGGAGACCCGAAAATCACGTTTTATGTAGACGTCTAGACTTGTTCTAGTATGTGTTATTAAATTCAGAAATTAGCTTCCGTTTTTACGTATAATGTGTAGGGGCGGGGGCGGTGGGGGGGGGGGGATTTATAGAGAGGAAATGTGAAAGGGGGGAATGACATTCTGAGCATATAGTGAAGGGGTGCATGGGTCAAAAAGGGTTGAGAGCCACTGTACTAGAGTATAAAGAGCATGCATATTTCCATTAGCCGGGCGCACTGGTAATGTCTTGAGCACGGTCAAACGCCTCGGTTCGTCGCTTGCTAAAAGTCAGGAAAAGATAGGCCACCTATTTTTCCTTGCTCTCAGACATAAAAATAATGTGAATGCGCTATCACATCACATACGCATAGTAGGAAACTGCTTCGAGACAATGTTTTTTATATTATCTTTGGGCAACATAAGGGGATCATGCTAAAAAGCATTTATGTACCTTTGAATGTAAGTGTTAACAGAAGAGAATATAGGAGAATAGCATTCGGTCTCTGTAATAACTGGCATAACCACCATGTCATATAACAGAATAGCATTCACTTCCTGGAATAACTGTCAAAACAATTATGTCATGTAACAGGATAGCATTCACAAAACTCGCTTACACTCAGGAAATAAATGACCGCAGACCCCGAGGCAGACCAAGAAGACGGTGGAGAGATAATACATATACAGACTTACAAGCACTTGGAATCAAGCGACTGGCAAGAGAAGGTCAACCAGAGAGACGAATGGAGACGGCTTGTATCTGCAGCAAAGAACCTCAATGGATTGGAATGCTGAAGAAGAAGAAGAAGAAGAAGAAGAAGAAGAAGAAGAAGAAGAAGAAGAAGAAGAAGAAGAAGAAGAAGAAGAAGAAGAAGAAGAAGAAGAAGAAGAAGAAGAAGAAGAAGAAGAAGAAGAAGAAGAAGAAGAAGAAGAAGAAGAAGAAGAGGAGAAGAAGAAGAAGAAGAAGAAGAAGAAGAAGAAGAAGAAGAAGAAGAAGAAGAAGAAGAAGAAGAAGAAGAAGAAGAAGAAGAAGAAGAAGAGTATTCAGTCTCTGGAATAATTGAAATAACCATTACGTCATATAAAAGAATAGCCATCAGTTTCTGGTATAACTGGCATACCCAGTATGTCATACAACAGAATAGCTTTCAGTCTCTGGAATAACCGGCATAACCATTATGTCATATAAAAGAATAACATTTAGTCTCTGGAATAACTGGCATAACCATTATGTCATATAAAAGAATAACATTTAGTCTCTGGAATAACTGGCATAACCATTATGTCATATAACAGAATAACATTTAGTCTCTGGAATAACTGGCATAACCATTATGTCATATAACAGAATATCATTTAGTCTCTTAAATAACTGGCATAACCATTATGTCATATAACAGAATATCATTTAGTCTCTTAAATAACTGGCATAACCATTATGTCATATAACAGAATATCATTTAGTCTCTTAATTAACTGGCATAACCATTATGTCATATAACAGAACAACGTGCAGTCTCTGGAATTGCTGGCATAACCATTATGTCATATAACAGAATAACATTTAGTCTCTGGAATAACTGGCAAAACCATTATGTCATATAACAGAACAGCATTCAGTCTCTGGACTAACTGGCACTACCATAATGTCATATAACAGAATAACATTTAGTCTCTGGAATAACTGGCATAACCATTATGTCATATAACAGAACAGCCTTCCTGCAGAAGTCGGGTGTGTCGGCCTAACGGCGCAAGGACGCAGCTCTGCTGTAAACAGGCGTAACGCAATCACGTCCGAAGAAAAAAACTCCGGATGAACGCAGAAGAAGAAGAAGGACAGCATTCAGTCTCTGGACTAACTGGCACTACCATAATGTCATATAACAGAATAACATTTGTCTCTGTATTAACAGCAGCTCGTTAACGTTACTGATAAGGTCTTGCTGATATTGTCATGAGCGCGGTCGGACGAGTATTCCACGCGTGTGTTTGTCGTCTCCCTAAGTGAGGGAAAGATTGGCCAGCTATTTCTCTGCGCTTTCAGAGACAGAAAATGTTCTGGTCACACTCTCATAGCAAATAAACTGCATCAGGACAAATGAATTACTATTTATTACTTTGGTGCATGAATTTATGTCTGTGTAATGTATGAATCAACTCCACTATTCACAATTCACATATTCAGCGGAGCGGCTGGCCGAGTGGCTAGAACGCCGGACTCTCATTCGGGAGATCCGGGTTCGATCCCTCGGTAAGGTGTGGGATTTTTTTTCTGTCGGGGGCAACAAGAAAAATACAAACCTGCACAGTTCGCGGCGACTGCACTAGCCAGGCGGCCTGAATTCCTCAGGCTCAAAGACCCCTCTGCCATACACCGCAAGGTACTATATTGGCAGTCAATGACGTTACATATCCAGACATTTTAAAGCAGAATTTTGTATTATCCTTTGGTGATATCTCAATGGAGCGTGTTCAAAAGTCATTGTCAGCCCTGGAATCACTAGAAAGCCACTTGCAGATTGAGGATGTCAGTCATGAAAAGGTGAGGGGGGGGGGGGGGTATTTCCCTGATTCCGATCCTACCAGAATTCGACATTCTTTGAAGTAAAAACTCACCGACCTAGCTGCTCGTGAGAGGTCAGCTTGGGCGAGAGTTTTAAATCCTTACGCTGAAACTGCTTGTGCTGACGACGGTGTAGTGGGTTCATTCTACACACCGGTCAGTTGACTTCTCGTTCAGAAAGCAGTTGCCTACAAAATCACACAGGGGTTGGTCGCAAATCCTGAAAAGGGAAACCAATTTTTTATGTGTAATTTATACAAAGGATACAATGGAGTTAATAGAAACGTAAATGAAACAGCAGTCCCAGAAGCAGACGAAGGTGATTGCAGAAGACGCGGGATATCAGACAGTCAAGAGTTTTGGAGAGTGGTATTAGGATAAACAAACTCCTAACTCAGTGACATCTGCGATACGTGACATAGTAAGAGAAACCATGAAGACCTAGATAAGTGGATGGCCTTGACTAACGACGTATAGGAACGGGGGGAAAGAACCCACATATGTTGCGAGACTGTGATGGTCGTGTGAGATGGCGAATCATTATCCTTCATGTTTATTAAATTAATTCATAAGGTGGGGTAGCCGCTGTAGCCAAGCTCCCAGCATTGCCTGTCGGTCCGGCGGTCATGTGTTTAAATCCCCCATCAAGGCGCATTTACAACAACAAATGACTTGAGCTCCAGATCGACCGTGTCTAACATAGGAGACATGAAACAGCGGCCGGCGTGATATAGGCTACATCACCCATTGAACGTTGTTTGGTCTATAAAAATACAGGGCTGGCATCATAGAAGAATACGCCTCTATGCATCTACAAGGGTCCTTTATGTCTTCTCTGATTACACGATGGTGATTATGAGTTTAATGCTAATTAGTTTTTAAAAGTGCATTGTAAAATATGCGTATCTATGCTTTATTTATTTCACTTGAGGGTTGAAACAGCCTGCAATTGTCGTTACCCTCAATTTAATCTCTGTTGTGGACGCTATTTTTTGTAAGTAATTATGTGTATTAGGTTATGTGCCTACTCGTTGCATGTGATCGCCAGCCCAGGGGTGAGGTTGCATTGTGGCATGCCAGCTGTCATTACTGAGATGTTGTATTATTCTTGTGTGACATCTCAATGGGGCACATTCGAGTTATTATCTTCTTGACGATCTGCACAGTATGATAACTCAATTATCAAATATCACATTGCGAACTGTAGCCTAACACTGGCGTTTTCCTTCATACGTTATATGTGAAATGTGCTGGAAATGCGCCTTGTGTGTACCCAATTGTTCCCGGTCCAGCGAATTTATGTGGCTTGGGGTCGCCCTCATGGTGTGCCTCTGTGTGATAACTGAGATTCCCCCCCCCCCCCCAGACTGCGTTCTTCTCCGTTTCCAGGCCGTGTCTTTTTCGGTAAAGACACGTCCGTGCTGCTTGCTGACTAGTGTTTTCTTCTCTACAGGGGTCCGCTCAAACTTATTCTTTGTTTGTGGAAAGGGCTCTGAATCAGTCACACTTGATGTGCAGCTTGAGAACCTTCTAAGTATTCAGCTGGATCTACAGGGGTCCGCTCAAACTTAATCTTTGTTTGTGGAAAGAGCTCTGAATCAGTCACACTTGATGTGCAGTTTGAGAACCTTCTAAGTATTCAGCTGGGTTTTCTAGGCGAATACAGTGGTATGGCCAGCTTCCTGGCCTAGAGGTTAGCGACTTTTCTCCGTAGCCTCGTATACTCTCGTAAGTAACGTGATGACGGTGAGAATCAGCAGTGGTTCGAATCGCGTCGGTAACTTACGGGGTATGTGAGCCGGCCGCTCAGAAAGCAATGGCAAACTTTTGAGCGTAATCTTGCCAAGAAATCAACAATCAGCTGAAAGATGCTGATGTTTACAGCAATGCCTTGTAAAGGATATGCAAGCAAACAACAAAAACAGTGGTATCATTAATGCCTATATATAATCACCCTACATGCAACGAGTTTTGTGCTTTTGTTTCGTTATCACAATTTTGTGAAACGCTGTTATAGAATTTGAAAGAATATATTCTTTATTATTCTTAGGGCCCGCTGGCATTTATTTCGTGGACTACACTTCTGTGAATGAAATCAGTGGAATAATTACACACCAAACGATTAAACATCTTAGAAGGCATATAGCATAGATAGACGGGTACGCTGGCATTCAAGTACAGACAGACAGACAGACAGACAGACAGACAGATGGACGGACGGACGGACGGACGGACGGGCGGGCGGGCGGGCGGGCGGGAGGGCGGGCGGGCGGTCAGGCAGACAATCGGGCTGGCGGGTGTATAGGCGGTTGGGTTTTTGTAGGAAGGTAAAAAGATGGATAGGTAGATAGATGAATAGATGGACAGACATAAGGACGGACGGACAGACAGACAGACAGACAGATAAACAGATGAATAGACAGATAGATGAATGGTCAAATAGACAGACAAACAGACAGGTATCCAGACTTCTATATAGGACTTTGAGTTTGACCACATAATAAATAACACAATGCATCTCACTCTTGTTAATTTGGCGAGTGATTTTGCCTTGGAAGGGCAACTCTGAACACCGCCTTTCTCTTAACTCATGGCTGTGATTTATTTAACCGTCACTGTTCCATGTCTGCCATCAGTTTTATCCCCGTTTGTGTTTCAGGCTTAGAAGCTTTCTCTACAGCCAGAGACACCCACTGTTTCTACTCCTTAAGCTAAGTGGCATCGCCTCTTCTTTAGAGCTATTGACACGGCTACTTTACTAATGAAGGCCGCCATTGTATTAACCAAACGTCCAGTGCCGGCCACATGCTACTAATCTATCTACCGCTGACACCAACTTTGAGATTCAGCTTTACAACTGACGTGTTGTCCTTCTGTCCAATTTGGTTAAATAGAAAAGCGATTAGAAATGTCTCGGCTAAAGTTGGCGTATTGATTTCAGATGCCTTCAAGGAAGCAATTGCTTGGAACAAAGGGCTTGAAATTTGTCAGAGATGAACGGCCAAGGAGCCAGAGTATGAACGACTGGGCATGCGAGGCATGTGCTGGGTAAGGTAAACATCATTTTTGCTCCCGATCCCTTTTAGTTCTTCTGTTCTTGTTATTGTTCTTATTATTTTAAACTCTGTGTATCGTTGACTCCCGATCCCTTTTAGTTCTTCTCTTGTTATTATTGTTTTAAACTGTCAATCCCATGCTCCCGTTTCTTTTCAGTTCTTCTGCTGTTATTATCATTGTTATAGTTGTAAATTCTAACTATTCCAGGCCCCGATCCCTCTAAGTTCTCCTGTTATTATTAATTCCGTTGTTGTTGTTACTGTTTTGTGGAGATATCCGTGGAATATGTATACACATAAATAGCACAACCCTGAAACAAGTTAAAGAATTCAAATATCTTGGAAGTATGATCACAGAAGATGGCAGATTGGACAGAGAATTCGAAATCAGATGTCAAAAAGCAAGTGCACTTACATATCAACTATCAACCTTACTGAAACATCCAAATATACCCATGTGCGCAAAATGACAGATAATAAACAACATATTTACACCAACCCTATGCTACCAATCTCATACTTGGACTTTATCCAAATCACACTTTCGCAAAATCAACACCTGCGAGATGAGATGCCTGAGGAGAGTTGCCAACTTAACAATCCGAGACCGAGTAAGAAATGTTATCAAACAGACAGTGGGATCAACACCTTGTGCCACATTTATTGAAAGACAGAAGATCAAGTGGTTTGGCCATGTCGTTAGAATGCAACACCAGCAACTACCATCACTGGCCTTACATCAAAGATCATCTGCGACGAGACCACGAGGACGTCCAAGAAGAAAGTGGATTGACTTCATCAAAGACGTCATACAATCATACGGAATGACACTATCTAGTGCCGCCCTTCGGGCGCTGGAGCGCAAATTATTCCTTCCCACGCCGCTTAACGGCAGAAGTGGATGATGATGATGATGATGATGATGATGATGATGATGATGATGATGATGACGATGATTATAATCATGATGATGATGATGATGATGATGATGATCCGTGGAATACACACATGTAGCGCTTATGGAGATATCCGTGTGCAAATAAAGTGACTTGTTGTTGTTAACAAATCGAAAACCAAACAGTGTCTAATAGAGCGTAGGTGAGAGACGGAGACAGTGTTGGAGAGAGGAGAGAGGTTGAAAGAGGATGAAGAGACGGACACGCAGAGGTAGGTGAGAGAAGCGTGAGAGGGAAGGATAGAAGAAATAAGATAGAAGCGGAGAGAGGGTTAATTTCGTTATACTATTAGGGTGAGAGGAAGGGCAGTAAGAGGAAGGAGAAAGAGAAGGAGACAGAGGAAAGGTGAAAGATGTAGAGAAATGTAAGAGGGGGAGGAGAGAGAGAGAGAGAGAGGACGAAGTAAGAGGCAGATGGGGAGGAAGGAGAAATAGATAGATAGAGAGAGGAATGGAGAGAAGAGTGCGAGATAGATGGGAAATGAAAGGAACAATGTCAGAAAAAAAGGCTAAAGGGAGGGATAGAGAGGGGGAACGATAGATAAAGGAAGGAAAAAGATATAAAGAGAAAGGAGAGAGAGAGAGAGAGAGAGAGAGAGAGAGAGAGAGAGAGAGAGAGAGAGAGAGAGAGAGAGAGAGAGAGAGAGAGAATGTAGTTATACGATTACGATCATGCGACTTGTGAATCCCTGCCAATGTTTTCGGGCTGATTTGACAGTAAATTTTTTTTTGATTTTTGTTTGTTTTTTTTTTTTTTTTTTTGCGTTCGCTCGTTTTGAACTCAAGTGTAGTCCAAACACACTACTTCTAGTAGTGCTGGACTGAATTTTGTATGTGGATTAGCTTTCCACATTCACACTGTCACTTGCCGTCAGGCGAAGCCACTCCGACTTCAGAGGTAATTGTAATTTACGTCCCCAAGTCAAGGACAAGAGGTCAATATATTAGTCCAGCTGTCCGGTGTAGGGGCTGAACACCCTACCTCACCATCAGCACACCGGATGTTTAAGAACACGCGATCTCATCTATTCGACTATGCTGACCTCCACTGACAGTAAATTTTAACAAAAAATTGCCGTTTGCACACCTTATGGGTGATGAGTATATGATGCTAACCCCATTATGGGTAGGTGATTAGTCTTAACTTCCCAGAACATTTGCTGGTACCTTGAACATAAGTCAATTTTTAAAAATAAATCCACCCGATGTGGATTCGAGCCTATGATCACCAGGCCAACAGTTGAACCGCTAGTTTACTTCGCTAGCTCGACTCCTCCAACACCAGTCCTACAGTTGAACCGCTAGTTTACTTCGCTAGCTCGACTCCTCCACCACCTGTCCTACAGATGAACAGCTAGTTTACTTCGCTAGCTCGACTCCTCCACCACCAATCCTACAGATGAACAGCTAGTTTACTTCGCTAGCTCGACGCCTCCACCACCTGTCCTACAGATGAACAGCTAGTTTACTTCGCTAGCTCGACTCCTCCACCACCTGTCCTACAGATGAACAGCTAGTTTACTTCGCTAGCTCGACTCCACCACCACCAATCCTACAGATGAACAGCTAGTTTACTTCGGTAGCTCGACTCCTCCACCACCTGTCCTACAGATGAACATCTAGTTTACTTCGCTAGCTCGACGCCTCCACCATCTGTCCTACAGATGAACAGCTAGTTTACTTCGCTACCTCGACTCCTCCACCACCTGTCCTACAGATGAACAGCTAGTTTACTTCGCTAGCTCGACTGCTCCACCACCTGTCCTACAGATGAACAGCTAGTTTACTTCGCTAGCTTGACTCCTCCACCACCGGTCCTACAGATGAACAGCTAGTTTACTTCGCTAGCTCGACTCCTCCACCACCGGTCCTACAGATGAACAGCTAGTTTACTTCGCTAGCTCGACGCCTCCACCACCGGTCCTACAGATGAACAGCTAGTTTACTTCGCTAGCTCGACTCCTCCACCACCGGTCCTTCAGATGAACAGCTAGTTTACTTCGCTAGCTCGACTCCTCCACCACCGGTCCTACAGATGAACAGCTAGTTTACTTCGCTAGCTCGACTCCTCCACCACCTGTCCTACAGATGAACAGCTAGTTTACTTCGCTAGCTCGACTCCTCCACCACCGGTCCTACAGATGAACAGCTAGTTTACTTCGCTAGCTCGACTCCTCCACCACCGGTCCTACAGATGAACAGCTAGTTTACTTCGCTAGCTCGACTCCTCCACCACCGGTCCTACAGATGAACAGCTAGTTTACTTCGCTAGCTCGACTCCTCCACCACCGGTCCTACAGATGAACAGCTAGTTTACTTCGCTAGCTCGACTCCTCCACCACCGGTCCTACAGATGAACAGCTAGTTTACTTCGCTAGCTCGACTCCTCCACCACCGGTCCTACAGATGAACAGCTAGTTTACTTCGCTAGCTCGACTCCTCCACAACCGGTCCTACAGATGAACAGCTAGTTTACTTCGCTAGCTCGACTCCTCCACAACCGGTCCTACAGATGAACAGCTAGTTTACTTCGCTAGCTCGACGCCTCCACCACCGGTCCTACAGATGAACATTTAGTCACTTCGCTAGCTCGACTCCTCCACCACCAGTCCTACAGATAAACAGGTAATCACTTCGTTAGCTTGTCTTCTCCACCACTGGGTCGACAGATGAACAGCTAGTCACTTCACTAGCTCGACACTCCCCTCCCTCCCCCCCCCCTTTCCCTACACCGCCAACCACCACAATGACATAGTCGGATTTATCCAGTCCCTGTTGGCTGTCTGTGATTTACTGGGACATTTTGAGTTCTGTAGTTTGCCATTGCTTTCTGAACGAGAAGTCGACATTTAAGTCTAACTGGCCTGCGTGTTGAACAAACCCAGCATGCGGTGTCAGGAGAGAAAGTTTAGTTTTTGTTTATTACGTTGGTGGTTACGCCAAGTTCTGTTGATGTCTTTGAAGTTGATACGGGCGGATCAATGACTTGAAATTGTTTCTAATAAACTCTGAAAGTGGTCTCAGAATAGACACACACCATGATCATAACTCCCATTTTATGAGCTTCAGAGGAATGATGAAAAACAGGAGGACTAAGAGTGGCTTGCCACAGGACATGGCATTTGATATGAGGACAGGAGGAAACAACTAGGGTAAATTACCGTGGTTCGTTACGGACCTATTTAAATTTGAAGAGTTCCTTGTAGCTCTGACTGTCAGTGGTGGTCTTTGAATGTATCAGAATTCAGTGAATAAGGGCTAAGAAGAAGAATTAGTGAGATTAATTATTGATTATCTCATTAGTAAATGACACGCCATTGCAAAAACTCCTGGTTAACCAAACTCTCAGATAAATGGGTAGATATTGATTGACACTGCAGATGGCCGACATCCACTGTGACACCAAAAAAAAAATTATGTTGTAATTAAAGTGAATTTAACAATCAAGAATACAGTATGTGACTATGAAGACAGGAAACCTAAATAGAAATATCAGCTTTGAAATGACCTGTTATGTAGAACAGTAGCCTAGGAAGGTGTTCAAACGTAGACAAAGTCGCTGCGATTTACAAAGTACCAAAATGAAATTTAAAACGAATAAATTGTGCCTGCAGGTCCGGATGGGTAAGAACGTGTGTTCTTAAACATCCGGTGTGCTGATGCCGAGGTAAGTAATTCAACCCCTGCACCGGACAGCTGGACTAAAATGTTGATCTGTCGTCCTTGACGTGAGGACGTAAATTGCAAGTACCTCTGAAGTCGGAGTGGGTTCGCCTGATGGCGAGGGAAAGCTAACCCACACGCAAAATTAAGTCAATCACTACTATGAGTAGTGTGTATGGCCTACGCTTGAGTTTAAAGCGGGCGAGCGCAAACAACAACGTGCTTGACAAAGATCATTAGAAAATGGCTAAAAGGAAGAGAAGAAAACCACACTATGTGCAGAAGGTCGAAACAAATAAATTAAGTAATGTGCATAAAACAGTAAAGTAAACGACCCGTATTTATAGAAACCAAATATCACTCAGTAGGTGATGCTGACGGTATCATGCCGGCCGTCTTATTCTTTCTTATTTCGAAACCACAAAAAATGTACGTAAGTATAAGAAACCGAGATAAATAAACAAGCAAACAACATGGTTGGCGACATACGAACGAACAAACGAACGAACAAATTTTATTCTCAAAGGATTAAGAATTGGGCACTCAGACCCGGCTGACATTCTGCCCTGTAATTTCTGCTCATCTTGTAGCAGGTCCTTTTATTAATAATGTCGCTCTCATCAAGGCCCCCGGACAAGTGTCTTGATCCTTTACCAGTTCATATGCCTCGTGTATAGTCATTTCCAATGTGTCTTGAATAGCGTGAGTCCATATTCATGCTCTATTAATCTTGCCTTTTCTTGGAACATGCATCCTATCGCTGTTCTTTCCAAATCATATGGCAGTCTCCCCGGGAAGGTTAACCCGGTCAACAAACGCCCACAGAAGTTGGATGTGTCGACCTAAAGGCGCAGAATAGCAGTTCGATATAAACAGGCATAACGCTATTCACATCCGAAAAAAAAGACTCCCGATGAACGAAGAAGAAGAAGAAGAAGAAGAAGAAGAAGAAGAAGAAGAAGAAGAAGAAGAAGAAGAAGAAGAAGAAGAAGAAGAAGAAGAAGAAGAAGAAGAAGGAGGAAAAGGAGAAGAAGCAGGAGCAGGAGCAGCAGCAGCAGTAGCAGCAGCAGCAGGAGCAGCAGCAGCAGTAACAGCAGAAGAAGAAGAAGAAGAAGAAGAAGAAGAAGAAGAAGAAGAAGAAGAAGAAGAAGAAGAAGAAGAAGAAGAAGAAGAAGAAGAAGAAGAAGATATGGCAGCCGATGTATTTCAGTTTCCTAGACATGATACATGTTATGAGTCAGTTATCTTCGTTATTCTGATCTTGTATAATGTCTGTATTGCTCCTATTCTTGGCTCACTGTATTGTATGCTAAGAATCGTTCTGCAATATTTAGGTTGTAAATGGTAGTTCCATAGTAGATACAACCGTTCGGGTGTGTATTGTCAGGCCGTCACACATGATATACCACGATATACGAGAAAGGGAAGCCATCTCCATTCCTCGTCTTCTGTCCTTACCAGACATTTCCCATAAAGTGATGATACTTGTCTGGTACTTATTGTTATTAATTGTGTCCATCCCAGAGTGGTAGTGTTCGGAAAACATCATCCTACCTCTGCTGTAATTAAACCCAGACCACTGGCTTGACAAGCAGCGCGCTAATACTTTACATAACAATAAAACATGGAAATAAACAAAAATAGCATAAACATAACAAAGTGACATAACTATAAAACAAACAACTTGTGTTGTGAGATACAGAAAATATCGGCTGTAGAAACAAGGAAAGGAAATCGTTCCACGCCTTGAGGTGTACAGGGTATATGATGCTAGCCAATTATTTGTATAGACCCACCGGCACTTGATGGTTGATGAGCTCAGTGTCACGCCGGCCGCTGTTGCTTCCCCTGACAATTCGGGGTACCAATTTTATGCTGGATCGATCTATGAGCGCAGTTCAATTTTCCAAAATCAGCCTCCATCGGGGTTTGAACAAATGACCACCTCACCGGCAAGCGTGCTCGCCAATATTTGACTGCGGCTGTCAATATCTCCTTCACTTGTGTAATAAACCCAAAGAGGGCTTGCACTAAAACATAAATGGCAAAACCCTTCTCAGTGATGAATATAATACGCCCAAAGAAGGGCTTGCACTAAAACACTAATGAATAAACCTTACTCAGTGATGAATATATAATATAACCCAAAGAGAGGCTTGCATTAAAACATAAAATGGCAAAACTTTACTCAGTGATAAATACATAATAAAGAGACGGGAGGGAGAACTGGAGAACTGTTAAATGACGACATACGAGAACTGACACCAAAAGTTCCCTCTTGTTCTTCGGCGATGAACATTTGTTGTGCGTCTATTCCGGCATGGGTCACGAAGAGAACCGTTCGCTAGAGGTCTTCGCCGATCTCCCAGAGCTTGTCGCCAATGGCCGCTCCTGTGGGCCACATTTATAAAACCAATGACAAATATCCTGTAGAATGCAAACATTTTTAGATTACAAGCACCAAGATCGATGAATACGATAACAACGTGTAAATCACAGATAACGACAACAAATCCACATAAATGCTAGGAACCCTGGACTAATAAGAAATGATGTAATCATGACGTTATACAACACTATTTACAACATCGAATGCATCCAACATTCAATATTCAACATCCAACAAGCTCAAAAATAGTAACAGAACACTCAGGCTTTGAAATAATCAGCCAAAAGATTCGCATCTTAAAAATTAATTAAAATCATACACGAGATAATGAAAAGGAAACATCGAAAGTGACATCAAGGAAGAATATGTTTGATTCTCGAGAAAACCGGGGCGCACTAATTCATATGAAAATAATGCTTGGATAATATACACACGTCCGTGTGCGTGTTGTGTGTGTGTGTGTGTGCGCGCGTGTGTGTGGGTGTGTGTGTGTATGTGTGTGAGCGCGCGCGCGCGCGCGTCTAGCATTGACTATAGCTTGTGGCAAGATTCATAATGAGAAACGTATGAGATGTTTTGCACCAATGTGTGTAGATATAAAATTAATCAAATAGGCATGTTCTTATCATGCGAAGAAACAACAAGCGCATGTATATATACCTTACAAAGAGGCCAGGCCAGGTGAACAGAAATCACAATGGGGAAAAATTCAGTAACAGTACGGTTGTTGTTTTTTTTTGCGTTCGCTCGCTTTTAATTCAAGCCTAGTCTACTGCTTCTAATGCACTCATTATCGTTATCATCAACATCATCATCATCAAGTGCCATGCCGGCAGGCGTAGGCGTTCATGAATTTCCAAACATCTCGGTCTTTGGTTTTCTGGATCAACTCCGCTGTTGATATTCCTCCATGCCACTGTTGAATCCATCCAGCATCATTTCTCTTGGTCTGCGTCTACCTCTCTTCCCCTCGATATTTTCAGTTGTCAGGATGCTCTCCAATGCCTCTCTTCTCACCATATAACCAAAAAAGATGTTTGCCTCTTTCTTATTGTTGTATATAATGTTCTAGTTTCATTAGCCTCGCTCAAGCAGTCATTGTTGGTTACTTTAACAGTCCAGGGAATTCGTAACATTCGTCTCAGGAACAACATCTCCGTTGCTTCCAATCTCTTCCTGATTTGTTCATTTACATTCCAAGATTCACAGCCATGCAGCAACACAGGTTCTATAAAGCAATTCAGCACTCTCTTTCTTACATTCAATGATAGTGACTTATTGCATAAGATAGTCTTCATTTTCTTACACGCAGCCTTTGCTTGCTCTATACTGCCCTTAATCTCTGATGTGCATCTTCCATCTGATGTTATACACGCCCCTAGGTATATAAAACTATCCACCTGGTGAAGAATTTCACCTTCTATCTGTTTCACATTTGGGTGTCACCTTTTTATTTGATATCACAATTGTTACTGTTTTCATGATATTCAAGGAGAGTCTTTTCTTTGCACTCTCTGTTACTACAATGTCCAACAATTTTTGTAGATCTTTTGCATTATCCGCCATCAACAATGCATTATCTACACATCGTATATTGTTTATATTATAACCTCCAAATATTATTCCTGGCTTCTCTTTGATTTCTCTCATTGTTACTTCGCTATAGGGGAGGGGGGGGGGGGGGGGGGGGGGAGATCCGGTGACAAAACACAATCTTGTCGTATTTCCAGCCTTATTTGTTCATAATTTCCTTCTTTATCTCCCATTTTAATTGCTGCTACTTGGTTCAAGTAAATATTTTTTATTATTATTCTGAGATCTACTTTCCAACATTTTAATCAGTTCATCATGTTTTACATTACCAAATGCCTTAGTATATTCTATGAAGCACAAATATGTCTTTCTGTGTCTCTATTGATCTTTCCAATAGTGTACGTAATGTGTATATTGCGTTGTTTGTATCCTTTCTTTCCACAAATCCATACTGTTCTTCACCAATTTCCATGTTTTATTTTCTTTCTTGTTCTTCTCATTATAAATCTGAGTAGAAGCTTAGTGACATGGTTTATGAGGTTAATCGTACGAAAATCTTCGCATTCAATTGCTCCTGGTCTTTTTTGGTATAGTTATAAATACAAATGTTAGCGCATCGCTTGGTGGATATCCACTGCTGTAAATATCATTCATCATTTTTGTTAATATATCTACTCCTAATTCTCCTATTACTTCTAATTCTTCTATTGTGATTCCATCTGCCCCTGGTGTTTTCCTTTCCTCATATGTTTGATAGTGTTAGTGACTTCTTCTTTTAGAATAGGTGGACCTACTAAGTTACTTTCTTCTGTTAATTCTGTCCTTTCTCCATCACATAATTCTCTTATATGCTAATGCCACCTCTTCGTTGTAGCATCTTCCTCCAATAATATCTTACCTGTTTTTGATTTTATACACCCTGTATTTATTTTTCTTTCTTCCTGTCAGCTCTCTGATTTATCTGTGCATATTGTTTTTTTCTACCTTTAATATAACTAAATTTAATTTTCTTGCACTGCTCGTTTAACTAACTTTCTTTTGCCTTCACACAATTATTTCTTAGTTCTTTATGTATCTAGTTATATTCTTGTTTATCAATTTTGCTATGTTTTCTTTTGGCCATCAACTTTAAGATTTTTTCAGCCATCCATCATTTCTTAGCTTTTTTTTTGGCTTCTCTCTGGTAATATTTCTTTGTTCGTGTGATAATTGGAGTCCCTTAACACTTCCCATTGTTCATTTATATTCTGTATTTTAGCTTTTGTATTGTAACTATTTTTCACAATCACCCTGTATTGCTCTTGAATTTCATTATCTATCTTCAAACCCTATTTAATAAGTCTCATGTTCTTCTCTCTTCAGGCTTACTTTTATTCTTCCACATAGTGGTACATGATCACTATTACAGTCAGCACCCTGCATTGTCTTTACATTAACGCATTTCGAAACCTTTTGTAAATAACTATGTAGTCAGTTTGGTTGAGTATTTTCTTATCAGGGATTTTCCATGTGTAAAGTCGTCGTTTATGATGTTTAAACCAGCTGTTTCCAATTATCATAAGATTGATATTTGCCCATTCTATTAATTTATCTCCTCTTTTATTTTTGTGTCATCATCATCAAGTGCCGTGCCGGCTGGCGTAGGCGTTCATGGCTCTCCATAGATCTCGGTCTTTGGTTTTCTGGATCAACTCTGGTGCTGATATTCCTCCATGCCACCGTCTCAATCCATCCAGCATCACTTCTCTTGGTCTACCTCTGCCTCTCTTCCCCTCGATCTTTCCAGTTGTCACGATGTTCTCCAATGCCTCTCTTCTCATCACATGACCGAGGAAAGCTGTTTGTCTCTGTCTTATTGTTGTATATAATGTTCTAGTTTCGTTAGCCTGTTTCAGGCAGTCGTCGTTAGTTACTCTGGCAGTCCAAGGAATTCGCAACATTCGTCTCAGGAACCACATCTCTGTTGCTTCTAATTTCTTCTTAATTTGTTCATTTACATGCCAAGATTCACTGCCATACAGCAAAACTGGTTCTACATAGCATTTCAGCACTCTCTTTCTTACATTCAGTGATAGTGACTTATTGCATAAGATACTCTTCATTTTCTGAAATGCGGCTTTTGCCTGCCCTATTCTGCTCCTAATCTCTGTTGTACATCTTCCATCTGATGTTATAAATGCCCCTAGGTATCTAAAATTATCAACTTGGTTAAGGATTTTCCCTTCTATTTCTATGTCACATTTTGGTGTCACCATTTTCTTTGATATTACCATTGTTACTGTTTTCTTGATATTCAAGGAGAGTCCTTTCCTTGCACTCTCTGTTACTACAACGTCTAATAATTGTTGTAGGTCTGTTGAATTATCCGCCACCAATACTGTGTCATCTGCATAGCGTATATTATTTATATTATAACCTCCAACTAGTATTCCTGGCATCTCTTTGATCTCTCTCATTATTACTTCGCTATACAGGGAGAAAAGATCTGGTGAAAAGACACACCCTTGTCGTACTCCTAGCTTTATCTGTTCGTAACTACCCTCTTTATTTCCCATTTTAATTGCTGCTACTTGGTTCCAGTAAATATTCTTTATTATTCTTAAATCTTTTCCATCAGTGTTGATATCTTCCAACATTTTAATCAGTTCATCATGTTTTACTTTATCAAATGCCTTAGTATAATCTATGAAGCACAAATATATGTCTCTCTGTTTCTCTATTGACCTTTCTATTAGTGTCCGTAATGTATAAATTGCATTGTTTGTGCCCTTTCCTTCCACAAATCCATACTGTTCTTCACTAATTTCCATTTTTATTTTCTTTTTGGTTCTTCTCATTATGATTCTGAGTAGAAGCTTAGTGATATGGTTTATAAGGTTAATTGTACGAAAATCTTCACAATCAATTGCTCCTGGTCTTTTTGGTATAGCTATAAATACAGATTTCAGCATATCACTGGGTAAATATCCACTGCTGTAAATATCATTCAACATTTTGGTTAATATATCTACTCCAAATTCTCCCAATACTTCTAATTCTTCTATTGTGATTTCATCTGGCCCAGCTGTTTTTCCTTTCTTCATACGTTTCATAGCGTCAGCGACTTCTTCTTTCAGAATAGGTGGACCTTCTAAGTTACTATCTTCTGTTAATTCTTCCCTTTCTCCTTCATATAATTCTCTTATATACTCATTCCACCTCTTCATTATAGCATCTTCCTCTAATATTATCTTTCCTGTTTTTGATTTCAAACACCCTGTATTTATTCTTATTTTTCTTCCTGTAAGCTCACTGATTTGTCTGTGCATATTTTTTGTATCTTTAATGGAATTTAATTCAATTTTTTTTGCATTGCTCGTTTAACCAACTTTCTTTAGCCTTCCCACATTTATCTTTTATTTCTTTATTTATCTTAGCGTATTCTTGTTTGTCATTTTTACTCTGTTTTCTTTTGTCCATCAGTTTTAAGATATCTTCATTCATCCATTTTTTTCTTAGCTATTTTGCCTCTCTCCGGTAATACTTCTTTGCTAGTTTGATGAATGGAGTCCCTTAACATTTCCCATTGTTCATCTATACTCTGTATTTTAGTTATTGCATTGTACCTATTTTTCACAGTCACTCTGTATTGTTCTTGCATTTCTTTATCTATTTTCAGAACCTCTTTATTAAGTCTCATGTTCTTAACCATTTTTGCCCTCTCTTTAATCTTACTTTTATTTGTCCACATAGTGGTACATGATCACTATTACAGTCAGCACCAGGCATTGTCTTTACATTAATTAAAGCATTTCTAAATCTTTTATTAATTAGTATGTAGTCAATTTGGTTGCGTATTTTCTTATCAGGGCTTATCCATGTGTACAGTCGTCTTTTATGGTGTTTAAACCATGTGTTTCCAATTATCATATCATTGATATTTGCCCATTCTATTAGCTTTTCCCCTCTTTCATTTCTTGTACCTAAACCATAATTCCCCACTACATCCTCCATTTTTCCCTTTCCTACTTTTGCATTAAAATCACCAAGTATTATCTTTATTTCTTGTGATCCAATTTGAGCCATCGCCATTTCTATTTCGTCGTAAAAGTGTTGTATTTCTTCATCACTACTGCTTGCTGTTGGTGCATATACTTGTATAATATTTATGTCTATTGGTTTGCCTTTGATTTTTACCATAATAACTCTATCTGAAATACACCAGTATCCATTAATTGACTTGGCTGTTTTTTCGTCTAATATTATTCCTACACCTTTTTTCATGTGTATCCCCTCCAGAATAAATTATTGTGTGATTGTCAGCTATAATTTTGCCCGATCCCTTCCATCTCATGTCACTAACGCCTAGTATATTCATGTTCATGCTATCCATCTATCTTAGAACATTGGTCAACTTTCCTAGTTCATTTAATGTCCTAACATTCCATGTTCCTACTCTAAATTTATTTATTTTAGTTAAGATTTTGCCATCAGTAGCTGGATGACGGTCTGGTGTCACCTGTGGCTCATGACTGTCCCTACCGGACGAGGATGCCCTAAGACAGCCATTAACGTCCTTCACTAACTTTGATATATGTTTTGTCATGAAGTCTTGGGAAGATAATGTGGTGGTTTCCCCTTGCCTTCCACATTCACATGGTGGTCTTTTTACCTCTGCCTTTGACAGCCATTTCCGACTGTAAGGACAAGTGAGTGCCCTGCTCTGCTCAGCTGCAGAGTTGTCCACTTATTCCGGTGGATACTCGGTCCCCAGAGCTGTGTTAGCCACACCGTGGTGTGTTTCCATCCTCTACCACGTGGAGGTGCAGTTGGGATTTTCCCTTCCTAAAGTTATGGTCTCTGACCAAACCTTTCTAGTACTTTTAGAGGACTTTTTAGATTTTTGTGTACCTAAACCATAATTCCCCACTACATCCTCCATTTTTCCTTTTCTTACTTTTGCATTAAAATCACCAAGTATTATTTTTATATCTTGTGATTTAATGTGAGACATCGCCATGTCTACTTCATCCTAAAAATGTTGTATTTCTTCATCACTACTGCTTGTTGTTGGTGCGTATATTTGTGCAATATTTATATCTGTTGGTTTGTCTTTCAGTTTGACCATAATCCATTGGCACCTTGCCGTCTTGACAGACGATAGTTTGTGCTTTAAAAAGGCATAATAACTCTTAACTATGGCAGTTAAGACCAGGGATGGAGTTATTGCCTCTCCATAGCACAAAGCCTGGGCTAAAATATAGAGATCATGTGTTGCCCATGCAGCATGATCCCTCTCTCGGCCCGCCTAGTTCACTCCAGAGGAAAGGTAACACCCCTACATCTGGAACAAGACAAGCTGCAGAAGCTGCCGGATCAGCAAAGCAATGCTCTAACTGTCCGCCTGTCGGAGCTTCGATCCTAGACCAGTCGCCAACCAAGGCTTAGGGCCTGGTCTGCCCTGCCATGACAATTTTGTCTTTAGCTTGCATTTCCTCGCACCAGGGTAAGGCTTGTACCCTCCCAATTGCGCTCTTCCGCCCGAAGCCGTTGGCACAATGTGGGGTGTCGGTTTTGGTAAGCGCCGCCCAACGTTCGGCGCTAACAGAGACCAGGTAGTACCGTCTACTGTTATACGGTAGCTCAGTCATATCTGACCATAATAACTATCTGAAATAACCAGTAGTCATTAAGTGATTTGACGGTTTGTTTATCAAATATTAGCCCTCATTCCTTTTTCGTGTGTATCCCCTCCAGAATACATTATTGTGTGTTTGCCGTTTATAATCTTGCCTAATCCCTTCCATCTCATCTCACTTACGTCTCGGATATTTAATTTCATGCTTTCCATTTCACTAACATTGTGCAACTTTCCAAGCTCATTTAACATTCTAACAATTCCATATGCCTATTTTAAATGTATTAGTTTTAGTTAAGATGTTTTCTTCAGTCTCTGAATGACGGTTTGGTGGCACCTCTCGCACAACCCTATCCCTTTCGGACGAGGATGTCGATAAGACAGTCACAGACGTCGTCTACTGCCATTGAAATGCTTTAGTCATGAAGTTTTGAAAGATAATTTAGTGGTTTCCCCTTGCCTTCCACATCCACATAGAGTTCTGGTAAATGAGCCTTTGACAGTCATCTCCGATTGTCAGGACAAGTGCGTGCTCTGTTCATCTCAGCTGCAGAGCCGTCCATTTATGTCGGTGGTCACATGGTCGCCAGTGAATCTGGCCGCAGTATAATTTGACCCCGGCCTATAGTTTATATATGAATGTACACAGTCTTCAAAATAAAAATAAAAAAGTCGACTTGGGAAGTCTCCGTGATGAACCGATCCTGTCTATGCCCAACACCAATGCAACGCAAACCATTGCTGTCGGTGACGATATTTCCCGGGTAGATAATTCACTCTGTCATGATCTCCCATAGAAGAGAGGCGTAGCTTACAATTCCTAGTAGTGATCGGAGTCTTCTTGATCTGACCATCACCAAAGTCCACATAATGCAGCCTAGTCGTTTCCAAAACGCGTCATGTTGATGTATGTTCTACGGATGGATGCACTAGACTGTTTTTTTTTTCTCGTGTGGATTAGATGTCCCTATTAACCGTGTCCCTCGCCATCACGCGAACCCACTCTGACTTTTGAGGTACTTGTAATTTATGTCCTCAAGTCAAGGACGAGAAGTTAACAGTTTAGTCCAATTGGTCGGTGCAAAAGACTGGGAAAGGTAGTAATAAGACGTTAAAACACACCACACATGTTCAACGCTTCGGTTGTAGGAACCTTTGTCAAGAACAACGTGACAGGCTAAAGAGGGGCAAATCATGGATGGGTCGGGCGGAAGATGTCGTCGGACAGGTCTGCAGTCTTACCAGTATCAACCCCGGCAAGGAATGGGTGCCGGTGCCTCCAGCTTTTAAGTGTACCTTCTCCTGCATTATCACACTCGACAGACGGTGCAGAGAGCAGAACCCTGCCGCTGTCAATGCAGAGGTTAACGCGCTCATCTATGATCACTCAGATAGCCCCGAAGTGCTCATCTATACAGATGGATCTGTTGTAAAGCAGCAGAGAAGTGCGTGGGCATTTACAGCCCGTTCAGCGGGCCGAACTGTTCAAGAATACAGTGGTGCCCACTCTATGACCACGAGCAGCATGACGATGGAGGTGATGGCAGTTACACAGGCTTTCATATGGCTGGAATCACAGCATTATACCAACGTGTGTGTACTAAGTGATTCAATGAGCATGATTCAGAAGGTCGAAGCTGGATCTGTACGTAGACAGTGGACTGAGTCGCTGCGGAAGTCTGTTGTCCGCAAAGTCACCTTCATCTTCGTCCCGGGACATGCGGGAGTCGAGGGAAATGAACGAGCTGATAAATTGGCTGGCTCTGCACCCTCTGTAGATGGCCAGCCCATGGATCGTGCCGATGTTATTAACGCCCTTAAAGATATGGCGAGAACAGAGGATTTTGACGCCAGTGATTCCACATCGCTTTCCAGGATGAAAGACCTGGGAGTAAGAATCGGCACAGCCAGACGCGAGAGGTACATCGGGAAAACAAAGCGCCTCGTCAACCAACACAGAACTGGCACTATTAGTCACCGGACGCTGATGCATATGCTGGGGGGAGGATCTGAGCACCTATGGACATGTCCGGAGTGCAACGAAGATACCCCAACTGATAACTAACTAACTAACACAAACCTGATTAATAAGAACATTATTGTAAATGATAGCACATGATATATGGTGCGCACGTTCTAGGAAAACTTTAATATTATAGAGCACCTAAATCAAACAGGCTTATTTTACAAAATATCTATAGGAAACAATGACAAGTGAGCAGCTTTGTGGGGGGTTGGGGTGGGGGGGGGGGGTATTTTTACTTCTCTTCTTGTATTTCTCCTCCTCCTTCTCTTCCTCTTCTCCTTTCTTTTAATCTACTGCTACCTCTTTTTTTTTGTTCTTCTTCCTCTCTTGTCCTACTCCTTGCAGCCAGGAGGTAGATGTAATTTTCAGTTGTGCGATTGTCTTGTTGCTTGTGTTAATGCCGTATTTGATTTCTTTACTGTCCCGTTAGACTTCTCTTCATGGGTCGTCCTCTCACGTTGTATCTCGGTGGTTTCATGTAGAACTCTGTAGCCGCTGATAGATCGTTGTCCTTACCATCTGAATGTCTGAAGCAAGATATTCTTTAGTACTCCTATACTTGTTCTTAGTTTCTCATTTGACTCTCTTTCTCTTCTTGCTTTTCCATCTGCGTTTATTCTGCATCTCGTCTCACATGAAGTTATTTTACGCCTGAGTGTTTCTAGGACCGCACAAGAGAATATCAGGAAAACACCATGAGTACAAAAAGTCCCTTACTGAAAAGTTGTTTGGTCTGTTTCTCTGTATGGGTGCCCAAGTTGACAATGGATAATGCAGCGGTCAAGAAACTGGCGGAAGTGCGCATGTGATATTTGAGAAGAATGTTGGAATGTCATGCACAGACAAAATCTAAGCGCTGAAGTGTTGAGATCTGCGGGTATTAGAAGATTACTTATAAAAACAATCAATACGTAAAAGCCAAATACAGTTTTAAAAACTTATCAGCAGAAGAGGTGGAATATAGAAATTAGCTATATGTAGGAAAATATTACTCTCAAATAGTAGTGGAGGACAGCTGAAACAACTTAGGCAGCAAATAATAAAATAATCAATACCAAATATGAGATGAAAGAGATGACTGCAGTCATGATCGTCGATGTGCTGCTCTTCCAGAACAAACAAATTAAGTAAACGGAGAATATAGAACTTATTAATGCATACGTAGTGTTCACCTTTGGGGGTGTGCAACTTGTACGGTTTTTGGTATGGGAGATTTAGTAAGTCGGTCAGTCGTTAAGGATAGTGAGAAGTGGATGTGGCATGTGGAGGAAGTGTCTGTGTGCCTGCAAAGGGAACTCCATTTACTAAAAATCACGTCTCCTGGGTGGATATTGTTAAAGTCGTATTACTGCGCACAGGGTTACATATATGCCTGATATTGAGATTTCTAAACAACAAAAAAGGTAATTGCACATTCTTTACAGAACGTCACAATCAACCCCAGCATTTTGGACTGTTTATGATTTCTTGGCAAGTTTTAGTTCAGTAGTTTGTCATTGCTTTCTGAACGACCAGCACTCATACCTTTGTTTGGAAACAACACAAGGTGGTCCGCTTCCAAATCGCAGCTGCTGTGTTTCGAACACGGTATGCAGGATTACGAATTGCGATCGTAGCTCCTCCGCTACAGAGCCAAGACCAAGTGAACTGTTGGAGCTACGGTAACCGCTGGTTAGGTCGCTTACCTACCGGCTACATGGTTATGTGTTCAAATCCCCTTCGAGTTGACGATTTTTTTTAAAATTACATTGTCATGGGCACCCAGTTTCACCCACCCTTAAATGTATACACTGAAATGACGTGGGAAGTAATGCGGACCGATGTGATATTTTTTTTTTGCGCTCACTCGCTTTGAACTCAAGCGTAGTCCATACACACTATTTAGAGAGTCATGGACTGAATTTTGCGTGTGGATTAGCTATCCCTATTAACAGTGTCCCTCGCCATCAGGCGAACCCACTCCGACTTCAGAGGTACTTGTAATTAACTCCCCAAGTCAAGGACGACAGGTCAACATTTTAGTCCAGCTGTCCGGTGTACGGGTTGAACCACTTACCTCGCCATCAGCACACCGGATGTTTAGAACACGCGTTCTTATCCATTCGGCCATGCGGACCTGCTATATGATATTGACTACACCATCCACCGAGTGCCGATTGGTCTAACAACATGGAACTCGCACCATGTTCCCAATAAGACTCATAGTGTGAAAAATAACAATGTATTTGCTTTTTTCACGTTTACTGCAACACTCATTGCCCTAGAAGTGTTCCAATATCTCTAAAAGAAATTCTTCTTCTTCTTCTTCTTCTTCTTCTTCTTCTTCTTCTTCTTCTTCTTCTTCTTCTTCTTCACATATTCTCCAGTGCGTGTGTCCTTCGAAAATTGATCACATCTTCCCTTGTGAATAGGTTACTATTTTGTAGTTTTGCCACAGCGGCGGATTGTACATTCTACTAATTTACATTTCCAAATTTGATTGTGAACTAAGTTGTTTTAACCTAAGCAACAAGCATAGGAGACCTCGTAGTTTCCTCTTGGGGCTGCGTGGTCTCGAGGTATGGTGACGCCTCGAGTGCTGGAGGTCCAGGGTTCTTCTTCTTCTACTTCTTCTTCGTTCATCCGGAGATTTTTTTCGGATGTGATTGCGTTGTGCCTGTTTACAGCAGAGCTGCGTTCTTGCGCCGTTAGGCCGACACATCCGACTTCTGCGGGCATTTGTTGACCGGGTTAACCTTCCCGGGGGTTTCTTAGGACGTTTGACTCTCACTGTTGTGGTGTTATCCCCCATCCCAGCTGGTCCATATAGAACAGCCAAAGATCCTGGTCAGCCCTCAAGGGAAGGCAGGGGCAGACCATGGGCATTCCCCGCCATCCAAGGAGGCTTCCATACTTGCAGAGCCGATACATAGCGCTCTGGTACTGGGCTCACCCAAGGAATCGTCACGTCCTGCACATGGCTGCTTAGCCTCACTTCCGTATATTGGGCCTTCCGTTCACCATAGGCTGTTCTTCCGGAAACCAGAAGTATGCAGTCTGCAGATGACATCCACACAGTGAGCTTTCGATTCGGACTTTCCATGTAATGGATTTGCTATCGAAGCAATATTCCATTTCGTGCCACTAGGACACTTTTCCACCTTTTATGAAGTCCACACAGTGGGCTTTTGATTCGGACTTTCCACGTAATGGATTTGCTATCCAAGCAATATTCCATTTCGTGCCACCAGGACACTTTTCCACCTTTTATGAAGCCCACACAGCGAGCTTTCGATTTGGACTTTCCACATAATGGATTTGCTGTCCAAGCAATATTCAATTTCATGCCTCTGGGTCTTCATGCACCTTTAAATGTCAACCTGTATGTAGTTAAAGTAAGCTGCGGTCAACTTGAGCTTGTTGATATCTCCATAGAGCTTGTCCTCAAATGAAGCAGGTGTGAGCCAAAATATCTTTCTCTGTTCTGCATACGTTGGGCAATCCTGCAGCAAATGTTTTGCTGTCATTTTTCCAATTCTACAATTACATTCATCGGTATCTCCTATCTTTAGTTTATTGAACAAGTGGTATTTCAGCCTGTTATGTCCTGTGCGGAGTCTGAAGATTGCTACTTGTTCTCTTCGGTCGAGTTTGTAATATGCATCATCCTTCTGATGGCCTGGATGCTCTGATTCCCATTTGGTTCTCTAAGTGCTTTTTATCAACCTCTTTGCCTCATTATAGGTTATGTCTATGTCAGGCTGTGGTAGTCGTCCGCCCTCTTTTGCCAGTCTGTCAGCCTCTTCGTTTCCAGGTATACTGCAATGTGATGGGATCCACTGTATTACAACTTTTTTGGATTTCTGGCATAGACCATGGAGTGCTGCTCTTAGGTCAGTTAGTTCTGTGCTGTTATTGCTCTTCAGTATTGAGACAGCTGACTTTGCATCTGTGAAGATAGCTATTTGCTTCTCTTTATTTTCCTCCATCAGGAGCATTTCTGCTGCAGTTTTCAAAGCCTCTACCTCCGCTTTGAAGTTACTTGAAAATTTTCCAGTTGCCATTGAATGTGTTTTTTTTTCACTCCATTTTTTAAATTTAGGAGAATTCCTCCTCCTCCATTCTCTATTGAATTTTTGGCTGATCCATCTGTATATGCATGGGTCCAATTCCTGCTTGGTAATGTTCTTTTATGTAGTTTAGGGTTATTTCTCTTCTTTCGGTTTCATGCTGAGTGTTCTTTTTCTCAATACCAGGAATGTTTTCTATCATCTCAGGCAGTTGCTGCTGTCTCCAAGCTGGGAACTTGTGTGCATTGTGTATGGGCTTGACTGTTGATATGTTAAGTATAGGATCTGCCCTAATCCTTCGTTTTGCAGTTTCTACAAAGTTGCTACGCTTCAGTCTTCCCTTTCCAAAACCATTAAATCTGTTGTACATAGGGTGGTCTGTCAATCTTCTAAATTTTTCTGCTTGTTGCTGGGTTCTGCTATCTCTTCTATCCTGCATTGGTTGTAAACAAGTGATCTTTTCTAGTTCATTAATAGGCGTTGTCTTCAGGCTTCCAGTTATGATTCGCATTCCTTGGTTTTGGACTCTACTTATTTTGTTAAAGTTTGACTTAGCTGCTGTTGCCCAAGCTGCAATGCCATATTCCAGTACTGGCCTCACCCGTCCAGTATATAACTTCTTGAGAACTTTCTCATCTGCTCCCCACGTTGTACCAGCAAGCTTTTTCATGATTGCCATTCTCTGCCTTGCTCTTGTTCGATTTTCTCAATCTGTGTCTTCCATGTCAGGCGACGATCAAAGGTGACTCCTAGATAGTTTGGATTTTCTTCATGGCGCAATATTTTTCATTCAATACCAGCTTAGGTTGCTGAGGTTTATTTGAGAGGGAGAACACTGTGCATGTTGTTTTCTCCTCACTTATCTTCACTAGCCATGATTTTGACCAGTCCTCTAGCGCTAATAAGGCTTGCTGTATTCTGCTGTTAGCTGTACTAATATATTCTGCAGATGTCCATATGGCTAGGTCATCTGCAAAGGAGGATGTGTGTACTCTGGCTGGAAAATTTTCTGTGATGTCATTTATATATGCTAGGAATAATGTTGGTGAAAGAACTCCTCCTTGGGGGACACCTTGCTCCAGCAGCATCATTTTGCTTGTTTGTCCTTGTACTTTTGTCCTGGCAGTTCTGTTCTCAAGGTAGTGGCTGATCCATTTATACATTTTCCCACAAACATGCATGTTTTGCAGTTTTACTTTCAATTCTTCCTTCCATACTTTATCAAATGCTTTTTCTAAATCTATCCAGACTGCTAGTGTGTCCAATTCATCTCCTCTTTTGTCAGTATCTGGGTATCCCCATCTTTCTGAACGGCTATTAAAGTCTCCGACAATAATGCAGTTTGTGTCAGTTATTTTCATGTTTGAGAGTGTAAGGTCCTTATCTGCTGGGCTATACAGATTGTAGATTCTTATTTTCACGTCCTTTATCATTATATCAACACCTATAATTTCCGTTTGGTTGTCAGAGATCACAGATACTCCGCTGCAGGGTATTGTATTTCGTGTAAGTATTAGAACTCCTCCTTTGTGTCCTTCGCGGTCGAAACGTGTGGCCTGATATCCTCTGACTGAGAATTTGTGATTGGCGTTGAGGTGTGTCTCTTGAATGCATGCCACATCTATTCTATCTTTATGAAGACGCTGTGTCAGGGATTCTTTCTTCTTGTAAACTCCTTCGGCATTCCACTGTAGTATGTTGAGTGTCCGGGGTATTTGGTCAATAGCTCTTAACCTACTCCTCTGTGCCTTGACCCCACAGCACAGAGGAAGGTGACCACCAGTAGTCATGGGTGGACCCCTCGAGGCAGGGGGCCCGGCACTATCACCGCCTGATGGGACTTCACGGGATTAGCACCATAACGATTAATTTTGATTTGTGACATCATGAATTAAGTTACGTTGCACTGCTTTGTCAAGCCTGTGGCTCAGTACATCCGATTTCGACAAGCATTTATTTGGGATGCTTTCCCTAGCCTTTGACTGCCCCCAGTCTACCTACAAGGCAGCAGGTTTTACGTTGCACTGCTTTGTCAAGCCTGTGGCTCAGTACATCCGATTTTGACAAGCATGTATTCGGGGTGCTTTCCCTAGCCTTTGACTGTCCCCAGTCTACCTACAAAGCAGCAGGTTTGTGTGTCTCTTCGTCTGGTCCCTCTCCCTTGACCTGTCCGACATGGGTGGCCCTACCAGTAGCTGTGCTACCGTCGGCATAGCTCTTGGGGTCATTGGGACGCACAAGCCCCTCTACCTCGTCACGGTGGACACACAGCAGAGGGGGGTCCAGGGTTCGAGACCCGGGATTTTTTTTTTTTTTTTTTTCACATGGACTTCCAGTAATAAAATTTCCTCTGGTCCCTCGGTAGTGAGATCGGACGCCCGTGTGTATTGTTGCGCACGTAAAAAATCTCTTGGCAGTTGGAAATCGAAAAAGAGTAGCCTAACGGCGCTGTCCGGCAAAATTTCTAGTTAAAAATCTACCCAAAGTATTTCAGGATCCTCGCCGGTGCTACGGAGTTCGTGCATTGAGCTGAGCTTCTCCAGACTCAGGTTTGAGTTAGGAGGAGAACGGAGCACTTATGGGTCACACCCGTGTGCCGTGATGTTGATCATCGACTAAACTAAACTAAACTAAAACGTGTTTTCCTCATTGTCTCTGCGGCTCTTCATCCTACCCACATTCTGAAGAAAAAAAAGGGAAGTATAGCATCTTCGAGTTCTTTAAACACTAAGATCGCATCAGGATTCAAACACTTTTGTAGTTGGAGGCCGATGCAATATCACATGACCTTTCTCCTTCCTCTTCTACTCCGCCTCCTCCTATTCGTCTTTCTCCTTCTTCTCTCTCTTTTTTCTTCTTCTTCTGCTGCATCCCTGCTGCTGCCTTTCATCTGCCAATGGAGCATACACCGTCAACCCACATTCGTCAAACCCTTTGTAGACTTCTCAATGATTGGTTGTATTGTGCAACAACAGATTTCTTCATTCTACGGGATGAGGTATAGAGTTCCACACCAACCCTCCACAGCCTTGAGGCTGCATTGTTAATACGAGGGTAAGTTAATAAGTAAGTCACAAATGGCTGTAGAAAAATAACTAAAGATGATAACTAACGTGAAACCAGTTTATTTTTATACATACATTGCCGGTTTGAGAGGACTGATAAAACGATGGGATAAGTGCATCAATGTTGTTAAACTATGTTGAGAAATAAAGGGACAATGTATGTATAAAAGTAAACTGGTTTCAAGTTGTTATCATATTTAGTTATTTTTCTACAGCCATTTATGACTTACTTATTAACTTACCCTCGTATTCGGTGCTTCCCTTGTGAACCCAGGTAACCCAGGGCATCTATTTTTGCACAGTAAATCGAATCAATAGAGCAACAGCCATTTGTAAGGGGATACCAAGAATTTTACTTACTAAGAACATCTAAGGACGTGTCATTGCAAATATGGAATGAACCCACTACTCTGTTGTCAACGCTTAGGAAGTTTAAATGCGAACTCTATACACCTCTTGCCACGCTAACCTCTAACAGAGATATTACGAGTCGGAGAAAAACAATCCTGTCATTTCGGATGATTGAACCCTTGCCCTCTGTCTTTGTAAGCAAGCGCACTAACCACAGTATCACCATGACTCCTACAGGGCACTACAAAAATAAAGGACCCGTTCTCTGGCTGTGACGTATATTTGGCTTATGGTGTTAACACCTTTTTTCAATAGACCAGTCAGCACTCGGTGGATGATGTTCTATTATTCCGAAAGGTTGTATTTCCCAAGCCCCATATGTCAATAGATCAGTGGTCACACTCGGTGGATGATGTGCTCAATATTTTACCGAAAGCCTATATGTTCCAGAACATTACCTTGTATCCATTTCAGGCGAGTTCACCCTGAGAAGACCACCTCCTGCTTCCCTTCCTCCCCCTCCTTTACGATGGCGATTCTAAAAATTGTCGGCCTGACAGACGAGCGTGCTAGCTACCGAGATGTGCTCACTATGATATTTGAAATTCCGATTAAGTTGCTGCATCACACCGTTTAATGAAATTCAAATTACAGAAGTCATTGCATTATGTCGATGGAAACCTCTTTTTCTGCTTCTTCTTTTGCATTTAAAACTCTTAGTGGAGTTTCGGCCCACAACCATGCGTGCCCAGAGATGTCTAGACCCAATCATGCTTGTTGGAATGTTGACTGATTTGTTTCTACAGTGCCAGGTAGACAGTCTTAGCCTAACCCTCCCTAGTCGCCTTCCACGACACTCGTAGGTCTACAGTGTTACTATTCTTTACTTCCCCTTTGGGACCCAAAATGGACACCGAATCACTTGTTGTAGCTCCATGGCGATCTTTAAACTATGTCTGTATGTCGCTGGTGGAATCGTCGTCGCTCGGGGCTGTAGTATCTGTCAGCTATCTGTTCACCCTACAACCCGGACAACTCTCGCAGTTAGAAATCGCACGACGTGTAAACCGTGAACACACTGCCACAATAAATCTGGCGAATATTACTCTATGAAGGTTAATTAGTTAGTTGTTAGTTAGCATGCTAGCTAGCTAGTTAGTTAGTTAGTTAGTTAGTTAGTTAGTTAGTTAGTTAGTTTAGTTAAGTTTAGTTAGTCAGTCAGTCAGTCAGTCAGTCAGTCAGTTAGTCAGTCAGTCAGTTAGTCAGTCAGTCAGTCAGTCAGTCTGTCAGTCAGTCAGTCAGTCAGTCAGTCAGTTAGTCAGTCAGTCAGTCAGTTAGTTAGTTAGTTAGTCTTTCTTTCCTCTTGAGCCTAAGGGGCGCATAGGGCAGAAGTCATGGCTCTCCATGTCCGGCGGTTCGCTGCTACCTGTTGTAGATCCTGGATGTTCACTTGGCCGTTGAATGAACCTTCTCTGATGATGGTTCTACACAGGGTCTCTCTTGGTCTTCCCCGTTTTTTCCCCCGACTGGTGAACATATGAGGGCTTGGTTGGGGAGTCTTGTCTTGTCCATTCTGAGTACATGGCCGATGTAGTTCTATGAAGGTTAGGTCTATAAAAGTCTATAGAGGTAAAGCACTAATAGATACTGCCGTTAGAGTGTGAAGAATCAGACCCTCACGTATTCTAGATCACGAATAGGTGGGCCGGTGAGCAGTTCCCTTACTCGTTGCCCTTTCTTTCCAATTTCTAGAAAATTATCTTTGTACCCTGTTTATGAAGCTGGATCGACCCCAGAGCCGTACTGTTGGAAACGAACCTGGTCTCTGCTAGGGACTGAACCCCGTAGTGACAGGCATATGTACTAACCACTATGTCATATCTGCTCCACTGACTCTATTATCATCATCAAGTGCCTTGCCGGCTGGAGTGGACGATCATGCCTTCTCCATAAATTACGATATCCGACATATTGGATCAGTTCCTGAGTTGACCCCCTTCCGTGCCATGACACAAGACTGTCAAGAATCTTCTCACGCGGTCTTTCTATATTTCTCTTTCCGCAAATCTTTACGGTTGTTACAACATGTTCCAGTTTTTGCCTTCTCATAACGTGGCCAAAAAAACCACGACTGCCTCTTTCTGATGTTTATGATAAGTAAGTTGCCTTTGCGACTCAGCTTCCCTTAAAATGTCCTGATTGCTCATTTTGGCTGTTCAATTACTTTTCAGCATTCTTCTATAAAACAACATCTCCAAGGGTTCCGTGGATCTTTAGCAGCTTTTGTTAAAACTGGTCCTATACAGATTTGAAAAGATGAGCTAGGCGTCTACACAGAACCGATCTCCAGCCAGTTTGAAATTAGCCTCCCACGTCCACGCCTGACCTGGTAGACGCCTGCGAGTGCCTAACAATTGCCTGTGCGTTTATTATAATCTAGAAGTATGCTCTATTGGCACGCAGTTGAGTACTATCACAAACGTTGCCAGAGATTGAGTGGAATTGACGTCATGTTGTTATCGCTGTTACCTCCATACTGCTGGTGTAACTACCCTTAGCAGCTCATTACCGTTGTTATGAATGTGCTGCTCTTTTCTGTGGCTGGTCCAGGAATTCACAGATGGAGTTGGCGATTACTGGAAGCGACTTAAGTAGGTTATCTCGTGTCCTTCAAAAGGAAGGGCATTCATTTAAATTGACTAGTTCATGGAAAATAGCGCAAAGCTATCACAGAGGAGTTTGCGTTTGAAACAAGGTCAATGACTATTGTTGTAAAGGGTGCACTATTACAAATCTGAACATATAGCTAGGTTGTGTTTTCTACTGTTAGATCCAATACTTGTCAATACAGGAGGAAAGGCGTTCTTAAGAGCTATGTTGAACCAGTCATTAGGTACGGATGCGAATCATGGACAATTAGCAGACAAGGGAGAAATGTGTGGTAACTGCGGAGATGATGTTTTATAATAGAGTGGTAAGAGCACGGTGGGTGGGTAGAAAGAGCAGTGCATTTATTTTGAAAGAAGTTAACTCACGAAGGAAACTGGTCACTCGCATTAGTAGAGGACAGTTCACATTCTTTGAGCATATCATGAGAAGGGGACACCTAGAGAATGTTGTCCCAAGGGGAAAATTGGAGGACTTAGAAGCAGAGGGAGACCAAAATAGAAGTTTGACATCATGGCAGGGAGAACATCGGTATCAGAAATTATGGGCAGTCCAAGAGAGAGAAGGCTATGAACAGGCATGATCAGTCATGCCACACATCTCGGACTGTAAGAAGAAGAAGAAGAAGAAGAAGAAGAAGAAGAAGAAGAAGAAGAAGAAGAAGAAGAAGAAGAAGAAGAAGAAGAAGAAGAAGAAGATCCAATAGTGTTGTTATTAGATGGCAGCTAGTGTATTTCGATAGTGTTGTCTCCTTTGTCTTCATGTTCATTCAGTATTCTTCTGTGCTATTACTGAGATTCTGTTCTTTTCCCGAATATGTTTAGACTGATCAAGACATTCCAGCCGGTTCTAAAAATTGTGACAGAGCTGACACAACCCACACAGCCACAGATCAGCGGTCTGGATGAGGCTGGCTTCCAGTGGCCGAACTGTCAAGATAAATCTGGTACCTCAGAGCCTTGATGGTGACAGAAATAAAGTATTTTTATTGACACACAGCTGCGGGGAGTCTAGAGACGTCACCATGGAGTGGGTTAAATTTACTGGTAAGATTACAACATTTGCTCACGCTGACAGGAAGACAATAGGACGCTGTTCCTCCATGTGCCCAACTGTCACTGTCTGGGAAGGAATTAAGTCAGATAGAATTCGTTTTGCGCCCGTCTACTGTCCGCCCCATGCCTGTCTAGCCTTGTAATTAGTCTTGCTATTATCCGGAGCTTCGCAACCCGCTCTATCCTTAGGGAAAATTCTCAGTCAAATCTTTGTCCTGTCGGATTATGAATTCTGAACGCGAAAATCGCCCATTGTCTTGTTTTCTTTACTTTTGCAGTCAACCCAGCTCACAAGACTTCGTCGATCTCATTCTATACACTGTTCTAGTCTTCTGCCACGCCCACCATTTGGAAGGAAGCGTTTCTTCACCATGCATCGTTATCATTAACCATGTTTGGAAGAACAGTCCCTTGTTACTAAATAATAGAAAATTAACTATGCTGCGTGAACGAAGCAGACGGGCTGGGATCATGTAATGTGTACTCAACATTTCAATAACATATTGTAGATATACATGAGCTCTGAAACAACTAATTAACATACTAGTCCAAGAATGATGCAACAAAACCTCTGGTTTACATGCTAGCATTTAAAATAAAGCGGGGTTTGGGGTATATTCACGTGTGAGACAGCTGCGGTCTTGTTTTATGGAAAATAGATATGTTTACAAAATGCATGTGAATTATTGCTTTGTGCAAAAGAACTACAGATAACACGTAGTTATCTTGTGCGGGTGGCTTGAGGCGGATGTTTTTTTGGCTCTATCTCGGCGTCTCAAGAACCGGGTTTTGTTAAAGATTTAACTGAAGTTATATACAACCAGCTAGGGAGTGAGTGAATGGGGTGAGTGATTGAAGGCCTATGTCCTAATGGGGGAGGATATACATTCCACGATATTTAATGATGCGAAATTAACTTTAAGTTTTGAGAACACTAGGGGTGATGTAGAGCAAATGCGATAGTGAATTTGGTCAGCTACATGATATGACATTATCCGATGTGATTGGTCAGCTACATGATATGACATTATCCGATGTGCTGATGTCGAGGTGGCGAGTTCACTCCCTAGACCGGTCAGGTGACTAAAATGTTGACTTCTCGTGCTTGACTTCGGGACGTAAATTATAAGTACCTTTGATGTCGGAATTGGTTCGCCAGATGGCGACGAACACTGGTCATTTTTCCCCCGCATATCCTTTTTGCAGGACATTGCAGTCACCACCAGCATTTTTCAGCTGCTGTTGATGTCTTGGCAAGTTTTACGTTCAGTAGTTTGCCATTGCTTTATGAATGGCCGGCTCACATACCTCCGTAAGTAACCAACGCGACGCGATCTGCTGCCGAATCTCGCGCAGCTGTGTTTCGTACAAGGGCGAACGGGATTACGAACAACTTCCTTAACGCCTACGCCAGGGAGACATACTGGTAAACGGAAAGCTAATACACATGCAAACATCAATGCAGCGCACTAGAAGTAGTAGCACGTAGTAGTGGACTACTCTTGAGTTCAAAGTGAGCGAATGAAGACAGGACATTACACGACCACCAGCCGTGGTTCTAGAATAGTGGCTCAAACCCTCCAACACAGGCGAAGACAGGACATTACACGACCACCAGCCGTGGTTCTAGAATAGTGGCTCAAACCCTCCAACACAGGCGAAGACAGGACATTACACGACCACCAGCCGTGATTCTAGAATAGTGGGTCAAACCCTCCAACACAGGCGAAGTCAGGACATTACACGACCACCAGCCGTGATTCTAGAATAGTGGGTCAAACCCTCCAACACAGGCGAAGTCAGGACATTACACGACCACCAGCCGTGATTCTAGAATAGTGGCTCAAACCCTCCAACACAGGCGAAGACAGGACATTACACGACCACCAGCCGTGGTTCTAGAATAGTGGCTCAAACCCTCCAACACAGGCGAAGACAGGACATTACACGACCACCAGCCGTGGTTCTAGAATAGTGGCTCAAACCCTCCAACACAGGCGAAGACAGGACATTACACGACCACCAGCCGTGGTTCTAGAATAGTGGCTCAAACCCTCCAACACAGGCGAAGACAGGACATTACACGACCACCAGCCGTGGTTCTAGAATAGTGGCTCAAACCCTCGAACACAGGCGAAGACAGGACATTACACGACCACCAGCCGTGATTCTAGAATAGTGGCTCAAACCCTCGAACACAGGCGAAGACAGGACATTACACGACCACCAGCCGTGGTTCTAGAATAGTGGGTCAAACCCTCGAACACAGGCGAAGACAGGACATTACACGACCACCAGCCGTGATTCTAGAATAGTGGGTCAAACCCTGGAACACAGGCGAAGACAGGACATTACACAACCACCAGCCGTGATTCTAGAATAGTGGGTCAAACCCTCGAACACAGGCGAAGACAGGACATTACACGACCACCAGCCGTGGTTCTAGAATAGTGGCTCAAACCCTCCAACACAGGCGAAGACAGGACATTACACGACCACCAGCCGTGGTTCTAGAATAGTGGCTCAAACCCTCCAACACAGGCGAAGACAGGACATTACACGACCACCAGCCGTGGTTCTAGAATAGTGGCTCAAACCCTCCAACACAGGCGAAGACAGGACATTACACGACCACCAGCCGTGGTTCTAGAATAGTGGCTCAAACCCTGGAACACAGGCGAAGACAGGACATTACACGACCACCAGCCGTGATTCTAGAATAGTGGCTCAAACCCTCGAACACAGGCGAAGACAGGACATTACACGACCACCAGCCGTGGTTCTAGAATAGTGGCTCAAACCCTCCAACACAGGCGAAGACAGGACATTACACGACCACCAGCCGTGGTTCTAGAATAGTGGCTCAAACCCTCCAACACAGGCGAAGACAGGACATTACACGACCACCAGCCGTGGTTCTAGAATAGTGGCTCAAACCCTCCAACACAGGCGAAGACAGGACATTACACGACCACCAGCCGTGGTTCTAGAATAGTGGCTCAAACCCTCCAACACAGGCGAAGACAGGACATTACACGACCACCAGCCGTGGTTCTAGAATAGTGGCTCAAACCCTCGAACACAGGCGAAGACAGGACATTACACGACCACCAGCCGTGGTTCTAGAATAGTGGCTCAAACCCTCCACACAGGCGAAGACAGGACATTTACACGACCACCAGCCGTGGTTCTAGAATAGTGGCTCAAAACCCTCCAACACAGGCGAAGACAGGACCATACACGACCACCAGCCGTGGTCTAGAATAGTGGCTCAAACCCTCCAACACAGGCGAAGACAGGACATTACACGACCACCAGCCGTGGTTCTAGAATAGTGGCTCAAACCCTCCAACACAGGCGAAGGACAGGACATTACACGGACCACCAGCCGGATTCTAGAATAGTGGCTCAAACCCCTAGAACACAGGCGAAGACAGGACATCTTACACGACCACCAGCCGTAGTGATTCTAGAATAGTGAGCTCAAAACCCCCAACACAGGCGAATACAGGACATTATAATGGACAACACCCTGTGGTTCTAGGAAATAGTGGCTCAAACCCTCCAACACAGGGCGAAGACAGGTAACATTACACGGACACCATCCGTCTGGTTCTAGATAGTGGCCTCAAACCCTCCAAAAACAGGCGAAGACAGGACATTACACGACCACCAGCCGTGGTTCTAGAATAGTGGCTCAAACCCTCCAACACAGGCGAAGACAGGACATTACACGACCACCAGCCGTGGTTCTAGAATAGTGGCTCAAACCCTCCAACACAGGCGAAGACAGGACATTACACGACCACCAGCCGTGGTTCTAGAATAGTGGCTCAAACCCTCCACACAGGCGAAGACAGGACATTACACGACCACCAGCCGTGGTTCTAGAATAGTGCTCAAACCCTCCAACACAGGCGAAGACAGGAAGATTACCGACCACCAGCCGTGTTCTAGAATAGTGGCTCAAACCCTCCAACACAGGCGAAGACAGGACATTACACGACCACCAGCCGTGGTTCTAGAATAGTGGCTCAAACCCTGGAACACAGCGAAGACAGGACATTACACGACCACCAGCCGTGTTCTAGAATAGTGGCTCAAACCCTCCAACACAGGCGAAGACAGGACATTACACGACCACCAGCCGTGGTTCTAGAATAGTGGCTCAAACCCTGGAACAGGCGAAGACAGGACATTACACGACCACCAGCCGTGGTTCTAGAATAGTGGCTCAAACCCTCCAACACAGGCGAAGACAGGACATTACACGACCACCAGCCGTGGTTCTAGAATAGTGGCTCAAACCCTCCACACAGGCGAAGACAGGACATTACACGACCACCAGCCGTGGTTCTAATAGTGGGTCAAACCTCCAACACAGGCGAAGACAGGACATTACACGACCACCAGCCGTGGTTCTAGAATAGTGGCTCAAACCCTGGAACACAGGCGAAGACAGGACATTACACGACCACCAGCCGTGGTTCTAGAATAGTGGCTCAAACCCTCCAACACAGCGAAGACAGGACATTACACGACCACCAGCCGTGGTTCTAGAATAGTGGCTCAAACCCTCCAACACAGGCGAAGACAGCGACATTACACACCACCAGCCGTGGTTCTAGAATAGTGGCTCAACCCTGGAACACAGGCGAAGACAGGACATTACACGACCACCAGCCGTGGTTCTAGAATAGTGGCTCAAACCCTCAACACAGGCGAAGACAGGACATTACACGACCACCAGCCGTGGTTCTAGAATAGTGGCTTCAAACCCTGGAACACAGGCGAAGACAGGACATTACACGACCACCAGCCGTGGTTCTAGAATAGTGGGTCAAAAACCTCCAACACAGGCGAAGACAGGACATTACACGACCACCAGCCGTGGTTCTAGAATAGTGGCTCAAACCCTGCGAACACAGGCGAAGACAGGACATTACACGACCACCAGCCGTGGTTCTAGAATAGTGGCTCAAACCTCCAACACAGGCGAAGACAGGACATTACACGACCACCAGCCGTGGTTCTAGAATAGTGGCTCAAACCCTCCAACACAGGCGAAGACAGGACATTACACGACCACCAGCCGTGGTTCTAGAATAGTGGCTCAAACCCTCCAACACAGGCGAAGACGGGACATTACACGACCACCAGCCGTGGTTCTAGAATAGTGGCTCAAACCCTCCAACACAGGCGAAGACAGGACATTACACGACCACCAGCCGTGGTTCTAGAATAGTGGCTCAAACCCTCCAACACAGGCGAAGACAGGACATTACACGACCACCAGCCGTGGTTCTAGAATAGTGGCTCAAACCCTCCAACACAGGCGAAGACAGGACATTACACGACCACCAGCCGTGGTTCTAGAATAGTGGCTCAAACCCTCCAACACAGGCGAAGACAGACATTACACGACCACCACCGTGGTTCTAGAATAGTGGCTCAAACCCTGGAACACAGGCGAAGACAGGACATTACACGACCACCAGCCGTGGTTCTAGAATAGTGGCTCAAAACCCTCCAACACAGGCGAAGACAGGACATTACACGACCACCAGCCGTGGTTCTAGAATAGTGGCTCAAACCCTCCAACACAGGCGAAGACAGGACATTACACGACCACCAGCCGTGGTTCTAGAATAGTGGCTCAAACCCTCCAACACAGCGAAGACAGGACTTACACGACCACCAGCCGTGTTCTAGAATAGTGGCTCAAACCCTCCAACACAGGCGAAGACAGGACATTACACGACCACCAGCCGTGGTTCTAGAATAGTGGCTCAAACCCTCCAACACAGGCGAAGACAGGACATTACACGACCACCAGCCGTGGTTCTAGAATAGTGGCTCAAACCCTCCAACACAGGCGAAGACAGGACATTACACGACCACCACCCGTGGTTCTAGAATAGTGGGTCAAACCCTCCAACACAGGCGAAGACAGGACATTACACGACCACCACCCGTGGTTCTAGAATAGTGGGCTCAAACCTCCAACACAGGCGAAGACAGGACATTACACGACCACCAGCCGTGGTTCTAGAATAGTGGGTCAAACCCTCCAACACAGGCGAAGACAGGACATTACACGACCACCACCCGTGGTTTCTAGAATAGTGGTCAAACCCTCCAACACAGGCGAAGACAGGCCATTACACGACCACCAGCCGTGGTTCTAGAATAGTGGGTCAAACCCTCCAACACAGGCGAAGACAGGACATTACACGACCACCACCCGTGGTTCTAGAATAGTGGGTCAAACCCTGGAACACAGGCGAAGACAGGACATTACACGACCACCAGCCGTGGTTCTAGAATAGTGGCTCAAACCCTCCAACACAGGCGAAGACAGGACATTACACGACCACCACCCGTGGTTCTAGAATAGTGGGTCAAACCCTGGACCACAGGCGAAGACAGGACATTACACGACCACCAGCCGGGTTCTAGAATAGTGGCTCAAACCCTCCAACACAGGCGAAGACAGGACATTACGACCACCAGCCGTGGTTCTAGAATAGTGGCTCAAACCCTCCAACACAGGCGAAGACAGGACATACACGACCACCACCCGTGGTTCTAGAATAGTGGGTCAAACCCTGGAACACAGGCGAGACAGGACATTACACGACCACCAGCCGTGGGTTCTAGAATAGTGGCACAAACCCTCCAACACAGGCGAAGACAGGACATTACACGACCACCAGCCGTGGTTCTAGAATAGTGGCTCAAACCCTCCAACACAGGCGAAGACAGGACATTACACGACCACCAGCCGTGGTTCTAGAATAGTGGCTCAAACCCTCCAACACAGGCGAAGACAGGACATTACACGACCACCAGCCGTGGTTCTAGAATAGTGGCTCAAACCCTGGAACACAGGCGAAGACAGGACATTACACGACCACCAGCCGTGGTTCTAGAATAGTGGCTCAAACCCTGGAACACAGGCGAAGACAGGACATTACACGACCACCAGCCGTGGTTCTAGAATAGTGGCTCAAACCTCCAACACAGGCGAAGACAGGACATTACACGACCACCAGCCGTGGTTCTAGAATAGTGGCTCAAACCTCCAACACAGGCGAAGACAGGACATTACACGACCACCAGCCGTGGTTCTAGAATAGTGGCTCAACCCTCCAACACAGGCGAAGACAGGACATTACACGACCACCAGCCGTGGTTCTAGAATAGTGGGTCAACCCTCCAACACAGGCGAAGACAGGACATTACACGACACCAGCCGTGTTTCTAGAATAGTGGCTCAAACCCTCCAACACAGGCGAAGACAGGACATTACACGACCACCAGCCGTGGTTCTAGAATAGTGGCTCAAAACCCTCCAACACAGGCGAAGACAGGACATACACGACCACCACCGTGGTTCTAGAATAGTGGCAAACCCTGGAACACAGGCGAAGACAGGACATTACACGACCACCAGCCGTGGTTCTAGAATAGTGGCACAAACCCTCCAAACAGGCGAGACAGGACATTACACGACCACCAGCCGTGGTTCTAGAATAGTGGCTCAACCCTCCACACAGGCGAAGACAGGACATTACACGACACAGCCGTGGTTCTAGAATAGTGGCTCAAACCCTCCAACACAGGCGAAGACAGGACATTACACGACCACCAGCCGTGGTTCTAGAATAGTGGCTCAAACCCTGGAACACAGGCGAAGACAGGACATTACACGACCACCAGCCGTGGTTCTAGAATAGTGGCTCAACCCTGGAACCCAGGCGAAGACAGGACATTATACGACCACCAGCCGTGGTTCTAGATATAGTGGCCTCAAACCCTCCAACACAGGCGAAGACAGGACATTACACGACCACCAGCCGTGGTTCTAGAATAGTGGCTCAAACCCTCCACACAGGCGAAGACAGGACATTACACGACCACCAGCCGTGGTTCTAGAATAGTGGCTCAAACCCTCCAACACAGGCGAAGACAGGACATTACACGACCACCAGCGTGGTTCTAGAATAGTGGGTCAAACCCTCCAACACAGGCGAAGACAGGACATACACGACCACCAGCCGTGGTTCTAGAATAGTGGCTCAAACCCTCCAACACAGGCGAAGACAGGACATTACACGACCACCAGCCGTGGTTCTAGAATAGTGGCTCAAACCCTCCAACACAGGCGAAGACAGGACATTACACGACCACCAGCCGTGGTTCTAGAATAGTGGCTCAACCCTTGAACACAGGCGAAGACAGGACATTACACGACCACCAGCCGTGGTTCTAGAATAGTGGCTCAAACCCTCCACACAGGCGAAGACAGGACATTACACGACCACCAGCCGTGGTTCTAGAATAGTGGCTCAAACCCTCCAACACAGGCGAAGACAGGACATTACACGACCACCAGCCGTGGTTCTAGAATAGTGGCTCAAACCCTCCAACACAGGCGAAGACAGGACATTACACGACCACCAGCCGTGGTTCTAGAATAGTGCTCAACCTCCAACACAGGCGAAGACAGGACATTACACGACCACCAGCCGTGGTTCTAGAATAGTGGCTCAAACCCTCCAACACAGGCGAAGACAGGACATTACACGACCACCACCCGTGGTTCTAGAATAGTGGGTCAAACCCTGGAACACAGGCGAAGACAGGACATTACACGACCACCAGCCGTGGTTCTAGAATAGTGGCACAAACCCTCCAACACAGGCGAAGACAGGACATTACACGACACCAGCCGTGGTTCTAGAATAGTGGCTCAAACCCTCCAACACAGGCGAAGACAGGACATTACACGACCACCAGCCGTGGTTCTAGAATAGTGGCTCAAACCCTCCAACACAGGCGAAGACAGGACATTACACGACCACCAGCCGTGGTTCTAGAATAGTGGCTCAAACCCTGGAACACAGGCGAAGACAGGACATTACACGACCACCAGCCGTGGTTCTAGAATAGTGGCTCAAACCCTGGAACACAGGCGAAGACAGGACATTATACGACCACCAGCCGTGGTTCTAGAATAGTGGCTCAAACCCTCCAACACAGGCGAAGACAGGACATTACACGACCACCAGCCGTGGTTCTAGAATAGTGGCTCAAACCCTCCAACACAGGCGAAGACAGGACATTACACGACCACCAGCCGTGGTTCTAGAATAGTGGCTCAAACCCTCCAACACAGGCGAAGACAGGACATTACACGACCACCAGCCGTGGTTCTAGAATAGTGGCTCAAACCCTCCAACACAGGCGAAGACAGACATTACACGACCACCAGCCGTGGTTCTAGAATAGTGGGTCAAAAACCTCCAACACAGGCGAAGACAGGACATTACACGACCACCAGCCGTGGTTCTAGAATAGTGGCTCAAACCCTCCAACACAGCGAAGACAGGACATTACACGACCACCAGCCGTGGTTCTAGAATATGGCTCAAACCCTCCAACACAGGCGAAGAAGGACATTACACGACCACCAGCCGTGGTTCTAGAATATATGGCTCAAACCCTGGAACACAGGCGAAGACAGGACATTACACGACCACCAGCCGTGGTTTCTAGAATAGTGGCTCAAACCCTCCAACACAGGGCGAGACAGAACATTACACGACCACCAGCCGTGGTTTCTAGATAGTGGCTCAAACCCTCCACACAGGCGAAGACAGGAATTACACGGCACACCACAGCCGTGGTTCTAGAATAGTGGCTCAAACGCCTCCAAACCGGGCGAAGACAGTACATTCCACGACCACCACCGTGGTTCTAGATAGTGTCTCAAACCCTCCGACACAGGCGAAGACAGGACATTATTACGACCACCACCGGGTTCTAGAATAGTGGCTAAACCCTCCAACACAGGCCGAAGACAGGACATTACACGACCACCAGCCGTGGTTCTAGAATAGTGCTCAAACCCATCACACACAGGCGAAGACCGACATTAAACGACCACAGCGTGTTCTAGAATAGGTGGCTCAACCCCCACACAGGCGAGACAGGACATTACACGACCACCAGCAGTGTTCTAGAATAGTGGCTCAAACCCTCCAACGCAGGCGAAGACAGGAACTTACACGACCACCAGCAGTGGTTCTAGAATAGTGGCTCAACCTCCAACCAGGCGAAGACAGACATTACATAACACACCACCGAGCCGTGGTTCTAGAATGTGCTCAAACCCTCCAACACAGGCGAAGCTGGGACTTACACGACCACCAGCCGTGTTCTAGAATAGTGGGTCAAACCCTCCAACACAGCGAAGACAGGACATTACACGACACCAGCCGTGGTTCTAGAAATATGGGCTCAAACCTCCAACACAGCGGCGAAGACAGGACATTACACGACCACCACCGTGGGTTTCGAGAATAGTGGCTCAACCCCTCCCCAACACAGGCGCAAGACGGACATTAGCACTACCACCAGCCGTGTTTTCTAGAAAGTGGCTCAAACCCTCCAACACAGGCGAAGACAGGACTTACACGACCACCCAGCCGTGGTTCTAGAATAGTGGCTCAAACCCTCGAACAAAGGCGACAAAACCTGGAAGATCTGTGTTAATCTCAAGTATTTCCCCTTGGCACTGGGTTGGTGTGTATTGACAACGAACTACCTAGAACCCAAAGAGACACATGCCTAACCATAGCCAGTCCGTATGTCCCGTGCTAAATCACGACGTGGTTGCATCCTTATATGCCTCATCTCAGATGTGAAGTTCTAGAACAAGTTTTGCACGGCCCCTGCTTTATGAGCTGAAGCTT